>VXBP01008896.1:38895-84688 GCA_013400115.1 Rhinopomastus cyanomelas
TTAATATTTATTTACATTAAGTATAAATTTAATAATATTTATTTATGGATATGGACTAAGAACTAAGTTGTTTAACTTTTGTCTTTGGGACACAGGTAGTCAGTTTCACATGATCAGATGGTCCATTATCAGTTTTCACAAGTTTGTCAAATTTATTTTGAAGCTTATTTTTATCTACAGTGTGAGCCAATAATATTTCACAGTTAAGAAAAACCCTGACACGCTAAGCAGCAGTTCAGAATCAGCTCAGTTCAGAAGGAATTCTGCAGACCCATTGCCGTTGTGCATTTTTTTGCTGACAAACAAAAAAATTGGCCTTTAAAACCCACAAAACAAAGCCCAAACCACCGCAGTTCCCTCCCCAAGACAATATGTGTTCTTTATAGGGCACCTTCTGAACCAAAAGATGTGTTGCCCACTATGTGTTTCTGTAGAGGTAATGGCTGCTAGCTCTGGCCACACTGGTGCCATTTCTTAATTAGTCTCTCACCTTTTTGAGAAGCTGGCTGAGGGAAACCAGCTTTGCTTCTGCCTGGACCTGAGTTAGTTCAGGTACTGTTCAACAGTGTGCTTTCTGTACACATATATTGCATTTCCAGGGTCTAAATCTACTAAATGTATAGATGTAATATGTAGAAACATATATTATCTATAAATATATAGAAAAACCCACGACACCATTACAGTAATTCAAGGCTATGTTTGTTTCTTAAAAGAATCACAGGTAGTTTAGACATTGTTGATCTGATAGTTCTGATTGTTTCTTTCCAAATAAATTTCCTCGGTCCTACGAAGTGGTCATTGCAAATGGTGTATTAACCAATTGATTATGTAGATTGCATATTTTTCATTAATTAAATCGGTGTGTAGGATTATGTGCAAATCTCTGCTTTGATCATGTTATTACAGGTGATGACCGAAACATTTCTGAGGTGTATGTGGCTGGAAAGCAAGTGGTTCCTTTTTCAAGTTCAGTATAAACCCTTTCCTGTTTTGCAAAATACTCTGCTGAGCGTTCTGCACTTGATTTGGAAAAGATTGATTAATCACAGTGCCTGATCATCAGGAATGACATTTCATTTTCGTTTAATGTTTTAACAGTTGCAAACATTGAAAACTTTGTTAACCTTTCAATGAATACTTTAACTAAAATTGTCACAGTTCTAGAGGAAACATGTATTTAAATTTCCATGTAAAATAGCATGTGTGCATCGATAAGTGATTCAGTAGATAACTCAAGAGGGCATCTGTTGTTCCTTTTAATAACAGTGTAGAAACCATTATGAAGGGCAATGAGACTCTCATTGTTTTAAATACATCTGAATTTTTAAAAGGCCAGTGCCAGTAAATTTATCTTGCTGATAAGTAGGAACATTTCCATAATATCATGTCACTAAAACATTACTGACATTTTAAACATCTTTCATTGTTCTTTAGGAGTTAAGTTTTTTACATTATTTATTTCATTCAAAATGTCATTCTTTAAAAGAGAAATCAATTAAGAAATGTGTATTTGCATTAATAAGCAAGATTCTTGTTATCAAAGTTCAGATTTGTCATTCATACTCAGAGTTGATTTGGTGGAAGAACCACATAAGAAGTGGAGCATTTTCACAGGAGATGGACTGGGAGAGTGGAAGGGCTGCATCGTTCTGTGATGCTGTCAGTTGAAACTGCGTTGCTGCAGATTTTGTTACTAGGTCTAGAAGTGATCAGCCTGATCTTCCACACACTCCACTGAGTTACCTCCAGCTGAACTATGACTCATTGAATCTCGGGTTAATTTAGCAGCAGGCACTGAGATAACTGAGCAGGCTACTCAATGACCAACAAATTAAGAGTTTTTTCTGGTCTAGGGGGTATGCTTCATCTAGTTCAGCCTCCTACAGAACCTTCCCAAGCTCATTTCCTCCCTTTGATGTCCCGAAAAATATATCTTCTTTCTGCAAGGGGAGTGAGTCTGTTCAAAAGAAATCCCAGAGAAGTGAGGTCTTCTTGGCCATTTCACTTGAGATACAAATCATCACTGCAATAATAAACTCAGCTTCTTTTGTGCTGTTTTGTGTCTTTGAACTTGCCAACTATAATTCCAGCTCTGTACAACTCCAGGTTAAAAGGGTGGTCTTTTCCCTTCTTTTGGAAATCCGTGTGACTTCCTTTCCTGAAAAATGCATTTCCCTACTTGTTATCACAGACACTTTTTGTGTATGTGTGTGTGACAATAGTTTGAGGAGTTGTTTCCTGTTTCTTTGTTATACTTTTATGACACAAAGGATGTAGGCTTCAATTTCGTTGTGAGTAGAAACAATATTTTATTGAGTTCCTAGAAACATCTGTTGAATGTGGTTTGAAGGCCTGCTTCAAACTCCTTTGATTGCAGTTCTTATTGATTTTATTTGATTTTATTTGTTGCACACTTTTTTCTTGCTGCCTGGCAATGCAAAGGCACAGGACTTTCTTCACAAAAGAAGGGAGCTCATTGCAGTCCTACTTCTTGTCTGCTTCTGAGAGCGAGCTTGGCCATATGTGACTGATAACTTTCTGATTAAAAAGCATTTTCAGAGCTTATGTACCATAAGTATGGTCAACAGAAGTGTAAAAGCTAGCGTGGGCTCTGAAAGCATTTCCAGTGTGCGTGTGTGTATGTGTGTGTGTGTGTGTGTGTGTATGCAGGGATTCTGAAAAAAACCAAGCAACTGGGGTTATTAGCTTTGCGGTTGCATCCTGAGTTCAGCTATGTGGCTTGTTCATTGAGAGCCCACTCAGGTATCTTCACTGCTCTGTACTGCTCTGTGCCAAGTGCATGTGGAGGTAGAGTCTCGGTATCTGGTACGTGCAATCATTCCTAGGTCTTTAGGAGTCAGGCTCTAAAGATTAGGATCTCCGCATTCCATCAGGGTGTTTTCTTAACCATTTTGTTTTTCAGTTCCTGTATTCCAGTCACCCACATGATAGCACACTTGCCTGGCAAATCCAGTCTTCAGCTCTTTAACTTGGTTTCCTGATTCAGGGAGTATTTTTCCTCGTGAATTTTGACATGAATTTAGTTGACCAAATTTCACATTCTAAAACCAAAGATCTGTGAGACACATGTTTTAACCCTCCCAGTTAACATTTGAAATTTTGGCTTTCTTGCAAGAATGTTTTCTGATGCAGATAAACTTTACACAGCCTTGGGTGCAATGTGTGTTTGTACCCTGCTTTTTCATTTTGAGACTTTCAAATTTAATCAACACTTTCATTTTAGCAGTTGTCTTGACTGCCTCTGACTTGATTTTTTTTTTCCACTATTCTGTAGTGTTGTTAAGGCAGGGATTCAGCATCTAACCTTAGAAGATTTAAGGAGGAGGAGGTGTTCTTTGTTTGCAGGTTTGGAATACAGAAAACCTGTCACAAGTTCAACTTGTTTTGCTGCTGGTCCAGTTACAAATGTACTCCATAGGGTAACTGCTGCCCCATGAACTTTGTATCTGACTATTGGCTGTGCCATGAGCCGTTTGCTTCTTTTTAAATTCAGGCACAAGAGAGGAGGAACTCAGCCTTTGATTATAGCTTTACTAGTGCCTGGTAACCAGACATTACCCAGCCTTTAGAAACAGAGAATCAACTTTTTAAAAATCTTAGCTGGAACTTGAACTGTGCCCCGTCCATATTGATTGGCACAGAAATTATTAGTTGAAAACAAATTAAAACAACCTCTTTCTCCTAAAAAGAAAAACAGAAAAAACAAAAAAAAAAAGGTAAAAGCAAATCCAAAAACAAAACAAAAAAAGCCCAACCAAACCAAACCCCAACCTGAACAAACACTAAGGGGATATGAGTAAGTGGAAGAAAGAAAAGGATAGTTCTTAGTCAGTATAGACTGACGCAGTGGTTCTGACTTAAGATAAAACCTCTGGAAAAACGTACACTCTGCTGTTTCCAGATGTCATTCTCCACTGGTTCTCTTGCTAGATTGTAGATGGGATCTTTGTTTCTTAATGTGTCCGCTGTGTTCAATGTTAGCAAGCCATTCAAATAAAGGAACTAAAAGGGAAGTTTGTGGAAAGCTTGCTTTTTTGGGAGAATATTCTTAACATGTTTTGTGTTTAGATGAGCACTTATTTATCATAAATGGAATGTGTTTGAATTACTGTTATATGTTGATCTCATTTTGTCACTTTAGGTTTTGACTATTAATGAAATGCTAGTAAGTATTGCATATGCATTATGCAGCATTATTGGAATTATTCATAAGTGGCAAGTGGAGTTCTGCACTTTAAAATGTTGCCTTGGCCTACTGTTTGTATTTATCCAGTGTTTTTTGTGCAATCAGAAGGCTTTATAGGGGATAAAAAAATGCACATTTTTTTGCTGTACTGAACATTTCCAGCATTGTAACTGAACTTCCTGTTAGATAAAGTAGTGTTAAAATGACCCTGTTTTAAATTCTGTGCCTGACAAAACACTCATAAATGAAATAAAACATAATGGTATTATGAAAGCTGACATGAATAGCTACCTTTTAATTTAAAAATATTTATTGATAAATAGATTTTTTTATTTTAATTGTGATTATGCAATGCAGATTAACCAAAGGTAAGAATTCTTGCTAAATGTCTACTGTTCCACTGAGCAAAGGAGATGTAACTGTTCTTAATTACGCATCATAAAAGAATACGTAAGTCCTGAAAAACAAAAAGCCAAAATTCTTTGAAATATTATCGCAGTTTTATAAGAAAAATATATGAACAGCATTGCTTGGAAAAGCCAGATTAAAAAATTGTTAAGAAACATTTCCAGGAATAAGCCATAGCAGATATTAGTGTGGACGTCTTTTAAAGTACTGGATTATCTTATCTGAAGCCCTGTGTGTAGGGGTGGTCACCTCATCTCTAAGATGATAATATACAAGTAGAATGTATTTAACAGAAAGCCAAAAGATCTATAAAATTTGAGAAAGAACTGGAAGGATGATAGTTTGAGGTTTGAAAAGAGTGGTAGGAGAAGAGAGAATAATGCAATGTAGAAAGAAGCTACATCAGAGGAACTTGTAAAAACAAGGTGACATGTCAGCAAAGCTTTAGGTAGCAAACGCTAGGAAGATACATTTTCAGACAACGTTCTCTTAAATCAGGGACCACATTCTTTCTGAACATCACTGAGGCCCAGCAACTGAGTGGATTTCCAGAGGAACCACTTGCACGTTTAATAATACAAGCTCAAATAATTGTAGCTAATCGTAGCGTAATTACATAACACCTTTCAAAGTCTTAACCTCTCCTTCAAGGTTTAAATCAAAATGGCACAAAATTTCTCCAAAAGAAACAAAATGCAAGAGCATTTCCACATATCTGGTGAAACACTTGGTGCTGGCCAGGTCGTTGACTGAAACAGTCTGGTCCTGGGGAAGAGTATCTGCTCCTGTGTGCCCCGAGGGTTGTTCACTGCTGTGTGCCTGATGACATTGTGACCACCCGGTCTGTTACAGGAAGGCAAGGTTCTGGTGGGACTAGAGTACCTGAAAATAAGCTTTTTAAAAAATCAGATGTTTTTTGAGGTCAAGTACACTGCAGAGAGCACAGTATGTTTTAAATTACAGGATTATATACCTAACAGCCAGCGTCTAAGCACGCTTTAACTTGTGGGTTTATTTTAAGACCTTACACACTATGTGCAACTGCTTGTGCTCCTTTTGACAGAGAGGCAACCAAATGACATATGCAAGGCTCTCTGTACAAAAATCAGTAACAACAGTGACGAAACAATTCTTGGGAGGCCAAAAGGACATCAACAACATCAACAAAAGCCTGTTGCGTAAAGTTAGTAGAACTGCTGTTCTTGAAAGGCTGCGCAATGTTTTGGAGGGCACTTTCCTGGAAATTTCAGTGGAAATTCTTTCTTGGAAAAATGCCCGGAGTCAGAGTGTGTTCCAGCCACTGAACTCCTCTGTGGCTTCTACAAGGGCAATCAGTTTTGTAGAACTGAATGCAATCATCATTTCTAGACTCACACTTTCTTCCCCAGTCAGGAATCTGAAGCGTGCATTTTGGGTGTGTGGTTTCTCACACGCCTGGCTTTCATTTGAAAACAGCCATGCTGAGTGAGTGGAGCTGGGAGAAGCATAAGGCTAAAGGCCAATCCTACCCCACCTGACTAATGCTTCAACTAAAAATATTTGTCCCATCAGGTGCACTTCATTAAGTTTACACAGCACTTAGACTCAGTGATCTTTAATGACTCAGAAGTCGTCTGGCAACAATTAAACCATGCCAAGACCGGGACCTAAACTATGAGCACTTGACAGAAACACTGAAGTGTTTTAGCTTAATCTGCACTTAAGTCACCAAAGACTTTGCTTAGCCAAGTGCTCCTAGGTGCATTTAGGCACAAAAACTCCTGGAGATAAGACTTCGGTAGAAGGGACCACTGTTAGTGACAACTGAATGCTTTAATCTCTGTGTCCAACCCTGGCCTTGTAGCTTTGGAGCTGGATCATGTGTTCATGAGCTCTTGCTCATGAAGCTTTCAAAAAGCAGTTACATTCTCCTTAGCTGAGGAATTTTGCAGCCTTCACTTCAAAGCAAACCTTATTTTCTCAAAGGAGAGTTCACACCTCACTGGAGTAAGCTTTTCTGATCGTGGTCCTTGGTTTTGTCTGCTTGTCACCTGTTGTGAGTAGGCTCCAATTCTTTTGTTTGTGAAAAATGCTTGATTGGAGTTAATCTTGAATTTATCCTCTCTGTTATACTCGTGTAGTTTCGAGGAAGAGCAATGTATTAGGAAAAACCATATATGCGATTTCTGCTGTTCTGCTTGGTTTTGATCATGCTAAATGGGAAGCAGTGTACTGTTGATGCAAAATAAAGAGGCCTTGTGTTTACACCAACCTTTGTCTCCTTCTGTGCTTGACTTTGGAAGAGAGAAGTGTGGGGAGAGGACAAATGAAGGTCTATGGTGAAGATCGCAATACCCAGCAAAATGTTGGAGGTGCAGAGAACTTACCTGTTCCCTAAGAAACTCAGGCACACCTGTTACAGGGGTTTGCAACTCCGCTTAGTATGTACAACATTATTTTAGGTGATCAGAACTCTTCAAAACATTCAAAACTCTCAAAGCTCTTCATGTATGTTTGTTACCAGATTTGTTGGCTTGAACAGTCAAAGCCAGTGCTTGATAAACATTTTATTATTTTGTGCCTAAGCAGACTACCCTGAAAGGCTTCCTTCTTGTGCTTGGCAGCAAGCGCACAGACTCTCCTTTAATACATCTTTCTTCGCTCGCTTACGTTTCAAATCTTAGGCATAAAAAAGTCTACAACCTAAGCAGTTCTGAAGCTTGCTAGAAGTGGATTTCCTTAAAAAAAAGACTACCACAGCAGAGCCACTAATTACACACTGAAAAATTGTGTGATTAAATGTTGAGACTTGTGTGCAGTTTGTTTCCAGCTGTTACCGTTCGAGGGCTTAACCAGCAAATGCAAAATTACGTGCACAAGAAATTAAGCCGTTCTCTGTCTTCACCAACTAGCTTCTCAGCAGAAGTCATGCAAAAGTTATGAAATCACAGGTGAAAGAAAGCTTCTTTCTACACTACTGCTCTTAATAGAAAGTTCTGTTTAGGCTTTCAACATAGCAATTCTGCTACTTAACTCTTTTTAGGAAAACATCAGTAAGAGATTCTTTTGCAACATTCTGCCAGAGTACTATGTTGAGAGTTACTTGTTTAAAGCAGTATAAAACCCAGGTGTGTGTACAGTTGTTACTGCATGGATGGCTTGTGAGCCAATATGAAAATTTTAGAGCTCTTGGGTATGAAGTAGGGAAATTATGTGTTTCACTACAATTAATCAATGTGTACCTAGAGGCAACAAGTTAATAGAGAATTTGAAAGCTTGTAAAAGAATCATCATCACAATACACACTACCAGTGTAATTTTCAGCAGTCTCCTCCCATGGCTATTAAGAATGCAAAGACTCTTCTTGCTTTGAGTAATTTGTAGCAGAACTTAATAGGCTTAGAGTTCATAGCCTCTCCAGCTTTCAGCCAACAGGTTAAAGAAGCTTAAAGCCAACATGTCAGCAGGGAGATTCGGTTTAACTCCTTAGTTTTTCTAGTCCCTTTCTGAAACACAGTTTTGCTCTCTGTAACATCCAGTGACCGTGAGTCGTATCTGTGAATTATGTGTTGGGTGGCACAATCATTTCTACTGTTTGTTTTAAACTGACTGTCGGCACACGTCCCTGCTTCCCAGACTGCAGGCTGCAATGAATGATTCGGTGTTATCTTTTTCAATAACATCACTGTCTTTAAAATCAGTTTCAAGGAAGAGTAGTGATATTTTCTACTTCTTATCAATTTGGCTTGGATTTATCTAACGGGTGTTTTCATGTATTTGCTTTGAAGTTTTTTTCAATAGAGAAAACTTAGAGCTGGATAGCAAATTACACGTGAGGTAGACTGGGTTGGTTTCACAGAAAGCATGGACTAATAGCCAGTCACACATGATCCTCAGACAAAACAGGCAATTTCGTACACCTGGAAGCACCAGAACATTTTGCACCCGTTGTACAAATCTTGGGATTTTCCTGCTGCTATGGCAGTGTTTGGTCTGTTTGTGTCAAGGCTGATAGACTTGTTGAGTTGGGCATTGCAGAAAGATAGTGTTGGACTCAGGGTTGGACAGACTTTAATCAAAAATACTCTACAGCTAATGTCCTTCTGTTGATCCAAGACAGACTAACAGCATGTAGTGTCCATGGTTTCTTCCCCTCTGTACAGCCTGTGACCACTACTAAAACTTTATGTTCTGGAGCAAGTTCAAAAATCTCCATCAAAACACATTCTTCAGCTCTGACCAGAGCAAAGTTAAAATAGCCTAACTTGGATTGTATTTGTGCTCACATTTGTCATTCACACAAGGACTCAGAACAATAAGGTGTCGTTTTCTAAATTGTCCTCCGAGTAGAAGTTAGGTAAAGTTGCAGATATAGTGGCTACAAATGTGGACATATCAGCGATCTGCGTGAAGTTAGTATGTAGGAACAATAAGTGATTGTGACTTGTTTTCCAAACCAAAGACACCCATGCAACAACATTCACATAAGTGCAAGAGTCATTAAAATTTCCATTGGCCGTAGCTTACAGAAAAAGGTTACAAAACCAGGGTCTTACAAGCTGCCTAGAGGTACTTTGTACTGACCACAACAGTCCTTTAAGAAGACTCATCCTTTTACACTAGAGGGCAAGAAAATCGGCATGGCCCAATTGCTTTCTCTGACTTGGTCACGGTCCAGGAAAGACCAGGTGGATGATCCTGTTTCTATGCCAAGAGAGGAGAGGCCTCCCCTGTCCTCAGATATTAATTTGTCAGGTCTGCCCATTCCTGGAGAAAAGACAGACACCACTGACTGCTTGCAGTGGTCTAAGCAATCTGCTCTGATAAGCAGTGAAAGATTGCATCTTATTGCTTTTGTGCTGCTTTTGGAGATTTGAACTTCCCTGCATGCATGATTTTACCAATGACTTCCAAGCTCAGCAGCCTGGGAAGGTGCTTACAAAGGGGCCTCTTGCCTGTTGAGAAAAGCACAGTGAATCCTAGTTGATAATATTGCCTAAACTATTTGTTTGAGTTGTGCTGCTATTTAGCCAGGCTTCTGAAGTGCTAACTCTGTGTATGACATTAGTGCTACATGCACTGCTCTGTCTTTCTGGCTGAGATGGTGCCCCACCGAGTTCACTAAATCTCTATATTGAAGTCAAAAATATGGGGGGGTGAGCTCAAGGATTTCAAAGAGGGATTTAATAAGGAGATTCCTCCACTGCCCACATAAGTGCTTATTAATAATCAGTTCAAAATTAAGTTACAAGCATGATTTGTGTGGTGTCTCTCACTGACACAAAAAGCTCTCACAGTCTCCTCTGCATTTCCTTTGGTCCATTTATTGTGCAGACAGTGATGACCTTTAGGGAATGGTAGCCTTTTCAATACTGAAATAACATATGAACATGGCACCAGAGCCTAAAGTACTTGTACACTGGACTTTTACACTCCTCTTTTATAATCAGAAAATTAAAACAAACTTTCTTATTCATTGCTGCTTGCCTGTCAGAACACCTAAATGTGACATAAAATTCCTGGTTGCAAACATCTAAAAAAATCATGAAACAGACAGGGAAAAAAAAAAATCTTCCCTTTCCATGTCAAGAAATAATTTTCTTAGCAATCTTTTAGTGCTTATTTTGTGCTCTATTCATTTATTTTTTTTGGTGCTTCCTCTGCAATTTCCATGGGCACCCAGGAAAATCTTTGCTGTAATATCTCACAAGTCAGGTGAGATATTTTATGCTGAGGCCCTACAAAGGAGAGTCACAGACTGAGAAAACTCTATCTTCATTGCTTTTAAAGGAAGAACATTAATTCTAAAATTCAAAAAGGTATCTGAGACACAACATTCCCTCATTGGAGCAATCCACATAGTGGCTTGCCAGGTTTTGTGTGGGCTTTGCTGGCACATGTGCCTTTCCTCTGAGCACAGGTAAAATGTGAGGACAGCATCCCTCCAGGAGCGTCACTGACACTTGCAGGCAGTGTGAGGGTCTGAGATTTCTTGTATTGGAGCAATGCCGGTGGAGGGGATGTTGTCCTGTGCCCTGCAGACTCAGGGTCTGCAGCTTCACTTGGAGCATTTTGTTGATTTTTTAGTCACTTGCCCCAGCATCCTGGGATCCAGCAAAAGCAATGTGATGAGTACGAATCCCCTCCCGGCTTGGTTAGTCAAGGCAAGGTCTAGGAGCTGACCACATCCACACACTGCAAAAGCTCTGCATCACAAAGGTGGTAAAGCACAGGCAGCCCCTTGGGCTAACTGAAGTGCCTATGAGCTCTGGTGTGCTGCAGGATACAGTCAAAGCAGTTTGGTTTCATGATACCGGAACTTGGCACTGTCAGCACAGATTAAAAAAACACACTTGATCAAAACCTTCTTCTGGAGACTAGATGATGTGCTTATGATTTATTTAGCTAAACAAATGAGGTAGCCTTTTCCTTAGTTTTTAGACTTGGGAGAGAGGAACATTAAGATACCGAGAGAGTTTCTTTTGTTTTAATTTCCTTTTAAATGCAGTTTTTCCTACATTGTAATTCCTTGTGAATGCACAGCTGGAGGATAAAACAAAGGATATTATTCAAATTCTGTCACTGAAGGAAGAGGCTTGCCATGGCTGAAGAAGGCATTGTGAGTATGGGATGTTATGGGCTTGGAACACACTGTGGTGGGTAGGGCTAGAACTCCTGCATCCCTGCCAGCCAGCCCAGAACTGTGGGAGGTGCGTGGACAGTGTGAACCAGGATGATAAAAGGGACAGCAGCTGCAACTCACAATCACAAGGGGATGGCAGTGTCAGGTCTCAGCTCGCAGCAGGAAAACCTGGCCAGACTGTTCTGGTCACTCTGTCTCTCCAGCGGAGTTTGTGAAGTGCCAGGACCTACTCAGCAATGGTGTGTAAGCAGAGATCCAAGGCACAAGAAAGGCTGTGGTTAGACACAAGTTATTTTAAGATGAATCAAACTCCTGATCTGTTTGTGTTATGACCTTTTTGTGCTGAGAACAGCCTTTTCCTTGAGGCAGCAAAGAAAAAAGCTGTACTCTGCGCTCATGGCTGTAACCTCCCACACACAATCTTTTTTTTAAGAAAGAAAAACCAGCCACTGATCTCTGAAAAACACGAGACTGCTTCTCCACTCACAGCTCAGGTGGGAAAACAAGGACAGAGGTTTTCAGCGGCAGCTCTCGTCCAGAACAGAGCTGCACACAAATGAAGTGTGTTTGAACAGACTTCCAAAAAACCACAATGACAAGGTTTGTGAAAACACAGGGGTTTTACACAAATCCTTTGCCTGTGCTCCAGCGAACTAAATTGTATTTGGTTGAAAAACCAGCGTGCTAACAACTCAGCAGCACCTCTATTTCTTTAGATGTCTATTTGTATGCATACGAGACAAGTGTTTGTGGCAGCATGCACACTCAGAATCATAGAATCATTAGGGATTGGAAGGGACCTCAAAAGATCGTCTAGCCCAATCCCCCTGCCACAGCAGGATCACCTAGACCAAGTTGTACTTCTTTAAGTTTCCCCCTGAAAATAACTCTGAAAACACAAGTCATCAACTTGCTAGTGAAACATGCATTAAGAAGTGTCATACGTAGCCGAAAAAGCCTAAGTTACCCTGACTACTAAGGACTTGCAGCCAACAGTGACACCCTTGTGTCAGGATCTTTAAAAATAGGGCTCTATTTGTAGCCCAGAGTAGCACACTGCCTGTTAGCAGGCTGTGCATTTATTAACTTGCTTTCTCCAGTACTAATAAACTCTGCACAGACATGTTCTTGGCACAAACTTTCACAATGGTTAGTTAAAAAATAACACATCCTCCCCCCAGCAGCTTTTCAAATTATGTAAACTGCTTTGCAGGTTTGTTTCAGGATTGTTAGAGTGCTACCAGGAGGACATGGGGATGAAAGAAAAAAGCAAAGGCCAGACAAAATTTCTCACAGCAGTTTGCTGCAGAGTTAAGAGTGTTTCTGAGGTCTGGGAGCAGAAGTGAGCGGAGTGAGGGCATTCTGACCCGCTGCTACTTGCTTTGTTTGGTGTGGGTGTGATGCAGTTGTTTCCTGAGATGAGGTGCCAGCAATTGAAGACTTTTAATAGCCTGATAATGGACAAAGTGTGGCAGTGGGTGAACTTCAGCCTCTTTGGAGGCAGAGTAGTTAATTTGGGACAGTGTTTGTTGTAAAGAAAAATAGAAATACTTCTAGGTGTCATTGGTTTTCTTCTTTACCACAACATGATGGAAGTGTGGCTCATGTAGTGTCTGCTTGGGCTCCAACTGAAGGGATACCATATGTCCTCTGGTCCTCCTTGCCCTTGGGTAGGGGGAAAAGCTGTTGACACCCTAGAGCTTGGGGGAAGCAGGAATGTGCCAGAGGTAGCCTCGAAGATGCTGGGAGCTGGGTCTGGAAGGTAGACCTGTTACTGAAGCTTTACACAGGCAAGGACAGTTTGGGACTTGGATGATGTGCCGCTCTCACCAAAAGCTGAGTTTGCTCTGCACTTGAGGCATCCCGAGATGTTTTACCACTGCTTCTGGCAGAATAACTCACCCACTCTCTCACTGATCTGTGGTGTTGCTGTTCAGAGATCATTTGGACAAAACAAATCAGGGAGCAATTGCATATGTTAGGGTGAAGAGGGTGAAAACTAGGGAGGGGTCAAGAAGCTGGTGGCAGTAGCCTAGCAATGGTTAGGCTAGAGACAGGACCGCATGACTGTGTCCTCACTGACCCCTTCCACACTTTGTCCTGGTCTCTGTGGACTGTGAACAAGAACCCTTATCCAACACTGTGAAGGGCTCTGGGAAACAAAGAGGAAGAGAGCTGATGCAATTATTCACTGTTATAACCTTTGGTCTCAAGCAGCTATTTTTGGATGAGCATTGAATGTCTCTGTTTACTGAAGGCTGGTCAGCACTGACAAATGACTCTGTGCTGACCCATGATTCACCCTCACCAGATGACAAACCATTAAACACAACAACCTTTGATTACGTAAAATGTTGAGTTAACTAACTTGTACCTTGAGGTCATCTCCTAACACAATGATTTCTAAACTGTGGCTTAGAAAATTTTGCTGAAGAGACAGTGAGCTACTCCCACTGTTGGTTGTTTATTTGTTGCCAGGTACTTATCCATAAGAGACTAAATTACTAATATCACAAAAATACCACCTTAAATTAGATGGTAAACAAATTTCTGCAGGCTGCAGGGTAAGGGCTTGAAATCTGCTAGCAACCCTTGAAGCCATGAAGGCAAATGACAACCTTTGCTTACTACTACGTGCTTGAAGATGATAGCCAATTTGTTTCAGCACTGACACCAAAACAGCAATTCCTCAGCAGCCCATGCAAATCCACATCTCACCTCTCCTGCCTGTTCCTGCCTCCTTCTTCTACTAAATACAGTAGTCTCTGAGCTTTGCATGAGCTGTTGTGGTGATTGAACTGGCAGCAAAACATGTGTGTTTTTTGTGCTACAAAATCAGTCAGAAGGTGAGTTCTAGTAGAAATACACAAACCCACATGCATTTTTCCTAGCAGATGAGTCCAGTATAGCAATAAAAGAAACCTGCTTAGTCTCACTGAAGATAAGAAGTAAGATGAATGTTTCTGCTCCGTGGGAGGCTTTAGCCCTCCCTAAGCTAGCCTTAGGACTCTTGGGTTACCCTTTGACAGGTTCACTCCCCACCTGCTGCTGTCCCTGGAGTTAGTGCCTGGCCAGAAGTGAAAGTCCCCTCGGGGCTCACTCCCACACCTCACTAGGTAAAAGTAAAAATTGTAGTGGTATTTCACCAACAGCTGGGATGCCAGTGAGCTGGTCCCCACATTTGCAACCTGTATTTGTACTGATGATAGTCAAGATCAAGTGTGCTTGTACACATTTATACTCAGACTATAACCAGACTGAAAAGGATTAAGATTTTTCCAGGGTCATAAACCTACTTTCCCCTCATAAATCCCATGCTACTTAAAATACAACTAAGGAAAATCTGCTTTAGCCTAATCCTGTTTAAATCTAGTCTGACATGGTCTCCCAGAAGCATTATCAAAGTTGTCAAACGGTCCTGTGCACAAAGGGTTTCACAGACTTCTTTGGGAACTTGGGGCATATTCATCATGTGCCCAACTTCTCGCTGACCTGCTAAGGTAAACTTAATCTGCAGTAAATATCCTTTCCCCTCAAGAAAAATCCTGATCAGCAAAACAGCCAGGTGGGGTGAGTTTCAAACAATGTAAATGCACTCTGTGGTAAAGAGTAGATAAACAGGAATCAGGATCAGTGAATTAGACCACTATTCTTTTCCTCAGATCTGTGCTAAGGTCTCAGTGATGCTCAATGATGATTCATGGTGGCACTTCACTATGTCTCAGTATATAGCCAAATCACCGGTCAGGCAAAAATATTTTGAGAGAGGGGCAGTGTAGGTTTCTGAAGGTGAAATGTCTGAGCTGTAGCTCGGCAAACATCTTGTGCTGCTATACCCTCTTTCATAAAAAAGTATCACCAAGAGGCTGTTAAACATCACCCCCATAATGCTTTCAGAAAACAAAATACTACTGTAAAAAGTCATTGTGAATGACATCTGAAAACAACCCAATCATGAGACATCCAAATACACATCTGTAAGTACGTCTGGCTAACATTTAATTCCAGACACCAGATGAAGGGACTGTGATTCCTACGGTTGCAGGGGAAAAACGAAGCTGAGAAAAAAATTTTGCAGTGGACTGGGCCCGATTGTGAGCCTTGGCTGCAGTTTATCCTTTGAGTCACCCTGCCTCAATTTACACTGATATCTTATTTTTGTGCTATTGTAAGGAGCTATAGGAATAACCTGTAAACACATGAATTGGGAAGAGCAGGTTAAAAGTGACTTGGTGTCAACAGTGTTAACAACCCTGTCAAACAGCCTCAAAATCCTACAGAAACTGCTAAACAAAGCATTTTAAAATTGTTGTCTTTTCCATAACAGCAAATGAAATCATGGTGGTGTGGGCTGGCTGTGGTTACAGGGGAAAGTAAAACAATTCAGAGGCAGATTAATTTTAAAGCAGCTTAGCAAGTGGAGCGGTGAGCACCTAAGGTGCCTGGAGTCCAGTCAGGCAAGTACATTTGGCTATTACCACTCAATAACTCTAACCCTTTCCTTGATTTAAACATTTTTCATGAGCAACAGAGCTTTGGTTCTTTATTTAGCTAATACTTCCCTGGTCTGCTGTTAGGGAAGGTCATCTTACACCAGTTGTTGGGCTGGTCTTGTACAGAGACAGTCACTTTATTGATACAGCAAAAGACACTGCAAACACCAGACTTGTGTAAAGATGAATCCTTTGACATACAGAATGCAAATGTGAAGAAAAGTTAAAGGGATTTTGTATTTTATGCACAAAATAAATCTTATACAAAAGATAAAAGGATTTTGTATCTTATACATGAAATTGCACAATACACACCAAACCTCTATGTGCATTTAAAAAAATCCAGACATGTGCAACGCTTAAAAAAGCAAACCAAATAAAGTAGGGACACAGTGATGTAACAAACATACATTGACCGCTGTGTGTGGATTAAAAACATTGCACTGCAATGGTGGTCATCCTGATGGGAACTTGCAAGGAGGAAGGGTTCAGGATATGCCTTTGTTGGCACAAGCATGGGTATTCTCACTGTGAAACACCTGCAGAAGGGAGGTACTTCACTGCAGAGCCCTCTCAAGGGCCCATGCAGTCAGTTAAGTGCAAGACACAACCCATCTTGGGTCAGGACTAATTGCAGGTGCAAGAGTAGATATAATGATCCTACTTAATTTTCATTTTTGCTCCACAGTGAAGAAATCTCAGTTTGTGATAACCAGCTTTATTGCTATTCAGTAATAAATGATGTGAGTTAGATATAGGTATAGGGGGGAAAAAGGCTACAGGGAGATTTTGTAAAATCATGTGGCTAGAGCCAAAGCAACATTCCTAAATTGCTATAGCACTGGCTGGGAGCTTTCAGGAGAGAAAGACACTCTGAAATTAAATTCACACTAAAAAAACCCCAAGTAAATCCATCATCTGTATCTTACCATCTAGTTCAAAAGGTAAGAGTGAGACTCAGCTTCTCCAGGAAACTGGGATTTGAGTAATTTCAATAATCAACTTTTTTTTTAATGGTAGAGAGACTTTCATCTACACAAGTAAGCAGAAAAACTGCAGTGTTTTGGGTTGTAGGTGTTGATCCTTGAATTTATTTTAGTACTTCCATCTTGAACATATTTACAACTCTGTTTTAATTTAATTTAAAATCACTAGCTGCTGATACTCTGCTATTTTGAATTTAATTTGTCAAGACTTGTTGAACTAAAATATTTACAAGAGTTAGAAACCTGTTCCTTGGTTCTGTTTCGTTGTGCTGATATGCCTTTCAAAGGAGGAACAAGTCTGTTATTCTCTTCAGCAAAGGAAAAACACACCATCCAGCCCTGCTTCTTCTATGGCCGTCACTAGATTACTACTACAACAGGCAAGTTCAAGGCTGAAGCATATTCTGAAGCCTTTACAGTAGGTTAAGGGATTATGACATTTAAAACTCTGTTACATATTGACCTCACTCTGCTGATAACTAAGTTTCACAGCATCACAGACAGAACCCCACTCCTCAACTATGTTTTAACATTTCTACAGGTATCTGGTTTAGCTGGGATGGAATTGATTCTCCTCATGACACCTCTCACTGTGCTGTGGGGGCAGCTGGATGAGAGCTGCTAACCCACCAGTGTTTTGGCTACTGCTGAGCAGCACTTGCGTAGCACCAAGGTTGTGAGGTTTTTTATCCTTTCCTAACATTTTCTTCAAATGAGGTAGCTTAGGGATGGGGAGGGTCAGCTAACCCAAACTGACCAAAGGAATACTCCATACAATGTGCTGTCAGCCCAGATATAAAAGTAAGGGCAAAGAAGGAAGGAGTGGGGGGGGGCATTTGTTAATTGTGCTTTATGGCATTTCGTAGCAAAGGCTATGTGCCTCAGCCCCTTCTTCCTGGAATGGTAGCCTCTTCTTACTTCTCTCTCCCATCCATCTAGGAAGGGGGAGTGAGATCAGCTTTGCTGTGCACCTGGCCCCCAGCCACAGCCAAACTACCACACTAATTATTTTCTAGCTCAGATTTCCTAACCGTTCCCCTCACTTTCCTGACTGTAGTTGTCATTTATTAATTCCAATGGCATCCAGGTACTTGAAGGTGATACTGCCAGTATCTCCTGATTCAGAGCACAGTCCATCACACTTCCTGGGTGTTTTAGTTAGAAAATGCTAAATAGTAGGTCATTTGCAAGAAAATGCATTTTCATTGTTTGGCTGGCTGAGACGCTAATAAAACCAACGTAAATATCACACACCTTTACAAAGAGCAAAGTTCCTTTTTACTTAATCATTGCTACATAACACACTTGGATAACCGAAACAAATCAGTTTCCCTGTTTGCTGTGCATTTCCTCCTTCCAGCATTGCCAACACCTGATACTGTAAAGCTGATTAGGAATGCCAAGAAACTGAAATACATTTTGAAGTTGTTACAGACAGCAGACATGAGTCAAATCCTAATTAAGTATCCTTTGAGTGACTAAGAGACATTGCAAACACAAATGTCAGATACACGCTTGTGAATAAAGATGTGGAGGAGTAGCTGATAACCACAAGCACATTTTCAAAGAGCTAAGGACCAGGAAGGTGGTTAGGGCTTCTCGACCCAATGGCGTCCATATACACTACAAGACCAGTGAAGTGATCAGGGAGCTCATCAGCCTTACAGCAACAGGTTGAAAATGTAAAAGAAAGCTCTTTCTTATACTCCAGATTTCAGGCTTAACAGTAACAGCTGTCAGGAAGTTTGTACATAATCCTGTGGAACACAGTATGATACAGTCATAACACTGACTAAAGTATTTTTAAAGCATTTCACACACTGAAGATTACCAGTTTCTTGTCACCTAGTGGCCCTTCATTTAGCCTCTTACTTGTATGTTTGTCCTCCAACTTAAAAAAAAGCTGTTGACTTTGTTCAGGACAGAGGATCAGAGGATCATAGAATCATTGGATTGGATTGGAAGGGACCTTGAAAGGTCATCTAGTCCAATCCCCCTGACACAGCAGGATCATCTAGACCAAGTCATAGAGTCAGTCTAGAAGGGACCACAGGATGATCCAGTTCCAACTCCCCTGCCATGGGCAGGAATACTCCATCCTAGATCAGGATGGCCAGAGCCTCATCCAGCCTGGCCTTAAACACCTCCAGGGACGGGGCCTCCGCCACCTCCCTGGGCAACCCATTCCAGGCTCTCACCACTCTCACGGTCAAGAACTTCCTCCTCATATCCACTCTAAATCTACCCATCTCCAGCTTTGCTCCATTCACCCTAGTCCTGTCACTTCCTTATATCCTAAAAAACCCCTCCCCAGCCTTTCTGTAGGCCCTCTTCAGATACTAGAAGGCCACAATAAGGTCACCTCCAAGCCTCCTCGTCTCCAGACTGAACAGCCCTAACTGTCTCAGTCTGGCCTCATAGGAGAGGTGCTCCAGCCCTCTAATCATCCTCATGGCCCTCCTCTGCACTCGTTCCAGCACATCCACATCCTTCTTGTAATAAGAGCTCCAGAACTGGATGCAGTCCTCCAGCTGGGGCCTCACCAGAGCGGAGCAGAGAGGGAGAATCACCTCCCTTGACCTGCTGGCCACACTTCTCCTGATGCAGCCCAGGATCCATAAGTGCACACTGCTGGCTCATGTTGAGCTTTTTGTCCACAAGCACCCCCAAGTCCCTCTCCTCAGGGCTACTCTCCAGCCAGTCACTGCCCAGCCTGTACTTTATTCTTCCCAGAACAGTGTGTTTATGTACAAGTTCAGAACAGTCTAACAGCCCAACAGTCTAACATTAAATGAGGATCAGTGTCATGTGAAGGGATGATGTTGCTTTCTTGGAAGATGGGAATACTGTCTTGTTAGAGTTGGCTGGAATTGCATCAGGATGGTTGTCATGGACTTGGACACCAAGGTACACTGAGGTACTCTGAAACAGATTCAAAGAATGAATCTGTGTGATATTGCACAAAATCAGTCTCTAAGAAACTGCATGGTGCTGTGCCAAAATAGAATGTGGTCTCTATGGATACACTTTGGAAGGGAGTACTGCATGGTATGGAGGGCACTGCACTGCTGACCTGTTACCAGGAACCAGATGTGGTGCTAACTTAAGATCTGCATAGTTACTGTCAAGAAAGATTGATCACAACGGCCTCCCCAACATTGATGAAGAAATTGTGAACTCTAGGTGAACTTTGCTCAGTATAACGTTATTACAATACCAAAACACACGTCCTCGCCAAAAGCTACCCTTCTCCATGGAGAACATGCCTTTGGACACTCCTCTCTGGGCATGCCTGGAAGCATTGCTCAAGGAGGCAGAGATTGGCAGGCATCCACGGGAGAGGAGGAACAAGGTGAACTTCTTAGTGTAGAAAATGGCTTCTTAGCAATCAAGCTTCAAAGCTTCCCCATCAAGGATCATCAGAAGATGGGAAGGCTGGCAGGGTGCTGGGACCTAGGAATGGCTAGGACCCTGCGGTGATAGTTATTATTCTCTTCCCCTCTTTACTTCACCCCTTTTCCATCACTCTTTCTGTGCTGTTTGTGCTGCTGTATGGCCAAAACAATAAAGTTGTGTTAACTGAAGCATAATCACCTTGTTTTGCACTTCCAAGATCACAGTAAAAGAACCTTTGCTTGCCCACCTGCGTGAACTGTGACATGTCTCTAGCTGTTTGTCACTCAAAACTGAAACAGTAAATTACAGTTTTATGAATGGCTCATAAGGCATTATAGAAGATAAACTCTTTCTAAATGTATTTTAATGTCATTGCATTTTAAAAACTGCCTATGACCGTGAGTTTGCCTTTTATTTTAGTACAATATATGTTTAAACCATTCTCAAAGTTGGGTGGCATGGAGCAGTATCTGAAAGACTACACCTACATTCTGATTTTTTGCTGAGTAAGATGTACCAGTGTTTTTGCACAATTGCTGTTTCTCTCTTCACTCCCCTCATTATCAATACCAGGTTCTTTTTAACATTCCCCCACCTTTAACAGTATCGATTACTAAAAAACCAAAGCTCTGGATTTTACAGGATAGTGACAGATTTCTCACTCCATACTTCCCTCCACAGATCTATTGAGAGAATTATTTCAACATTTTCCCCACTTCATCCTTTGCTCAGATGAAAAAGCAGAGTGAGACAGACTGCCATAATCATTATCAGCACCAGTATGATACCTCTAAAATGCTCTAGCCTTAACAGTATCAAAACCAGGTATATTCTTCTCAAATATCCAGTTACAGGACATTCTCAAGGGATAAAAAGAAAAAAAAATTAATTCTGCAGTGGAGTAGCTTACTTTGCTTTAATACAAAAAGTAGAAAAATTTAAGTTTTGGTGCTTTAAAGCTGTTCCATGATTAAGTCACAAAATTAATCCTAAAAAATGAAGTCCCAGAATATTTCTTATTGTAAATGCACACAGTAGTAGTAAGTCATTCCCGATTATCAGCTGAGTGGAGGGATGCATGTTGCTTCTGATACAAGCCCTTTTAATGCCTTATCCAGTAGTGAAGTAGTTGCCTTCCTCCAAGGCAACATATGTGCTCTGTCCTTCTCATCAGGAAGGATAAATTTGGCATTTTTAACATGTGCATTTGGATGCTGGTAATTCTGTCCAAGTATGCTGGTGAAGGTGTGGACAGAATGACACCGTCGGTATACAGGCAGGGAAGTAAGTTTTGTACGCATAAGAAAAATCTGTGAAGTTCATAGCTAATGCTTTCCTTTGTTCCCTTTAGGCTCATAGTTGTTTGCTAGGCCATCAGGCAGTTATCCGTGAGTTATCCAGCTGCTCATGCAAATTCTCTTAAAAGAAGCAGGTATATACAAGTAAGAAACAAGGACACAGCTGGATTTAAGATGCAAGAACTCAGTACCAGTGTTGCCCCTCAGACTCTGCAAGGCCACCTACTAAATACAGTAACTAAAACCAAGGAATTATCGCAAAAGTATTTCCTTCTGTACACAACTTTTATTATTTACATAATACAATACAGCATAGATGCTGGTAGCATGACTATGTGCAATACATAAATATGAACTATCTGTACATGTTTGTGGATCTAATAACTCAGAAGAACAAAGATAGAAGCAAAAACCCAGTGCTTTTAATAAGTGAAGTAAAATCTAGGTCTAAACACTGGAAAAATAATTGGAAGTTCAGGAGTAGTGCCTTGTGTACATACATAACTATTTACAGTTGAGAACAGGCATTACCACAACACTACTCTAAATCGTACTTGTTTATATAAAAAAGCCACGAGTTTCATACATCACAAAATATCCCCTTTGATTATAACAGATAAGTGATATTATCAGACAAGCATCAGTGAAGTATACTGCCTTTTCTTTTTGTACAATGCTGTAGATAATGCAGCCCATGCAATACACCCAAGAACACTACAGTCCTACACCCAAATACAACTAAAAATGATAAAGCAGCCCTCCAAGGGTGGTTCCAGCTACCACTTCAGTCTACAGCAGCCATTTTGGGTATGGTTTTCCATGCAGAACAGTGCAACTGTCACACTTAAATCTAGAAAAAATTAACTCCTAATATACTTTTGAACTCAGAACACACTGAACGTAAGTATTATATGAATAATAAACTGCCCTTGCACTTCAGCAACTTACCAAGTGTTGTTTGACAGAGCTGCGATGGTATGTTTAGAAAGGTAAGTGATCCTTTTTGGTAAGCCAATCTTGGTAAACCAATAGTGTGCTACACAACATTCTTTCTTATGTAAGGAAAGTGGACAGTTCATAAGCTCCTAGCAGGGTATTTTCTTCAGGAACCTATTTCCAATATTCTACATTAGTACATTTTCCTGCAAAACAGTTTCTGTCTCATACTGGTCTAATTTTTCCCATTTTTCTCAGTACAGTTGGTGTCTTCCTTAAATACAGCACCAACACTCATCTGACTGGGATGACAGAACCTTCCACATAGCTTACATTCTGCTGGAAAATAACAAAGTGTGCAACCTAAAACTCAAATGAGATTTTAAATTATGGAAGTGGACTGCCAACCTTTTTGATGTATCCTTCTCCAGAACAGGCACATAACACTAGCCAAAGATTATATACCTCAAACACCTCAAAAGGCAGATCTGCAGTAAACATGCAGATACCGTATATCTGTTTGGCACGTGTGAAGTAGAGAGTCTGTCCTCTGTGCACATTTCTGGTTATCCAATTATATTTTGGGGAGGGCATCTACATTTTCAAGGGCTGCTATCTATCCAATTCTGCCTGTAACAAACACTCAAACATTTTGAGATATCATAAAAATAGACAAGACAAAAAGTATAACTTCACAGAACAAAGGAAAATGGCCATACACCTGCTCTTTTGTGTTTTCATAGGATTAAAAATTGAAAGTCTTTTCACAAACATGTTAAGTTATATTCTCTGGATCTTTTCAGCCACTACAACTGGATTCTCTTTCCTGATTTTTGCTGCAGCTTCT
The DNA here is from genome assembly GCA_013400115.1 of Rhinopomastus cyanomelas. NCBI lineage: Eukaryota > Metazoa > Chordata > Aves > Bucerotiformes > Rhinopomastidae > Rhinopomastus > Rhinopomastus cyanomelas. The sequence continues at coordinate 62,092 of VXBP01008896.1, forward strand.
GCTTTGTAATCATATGGGCAGTTGTGCTTGTCAGAATAACGGTGGAGTCCACAAAACAAGTTTCCACATCGGCAATCAAATCCTGTATATGGGGAAAAAAATGCAACGTTACCAAGAAGTGTCATATTTAATGAAGTTATAAATTGAAGTCTGAGTCACTAGAAACGCGGTATTGTTTTTCTACTCCGGCAGAGTAAGAAAAACTAATAGCTGTGCTAAGTTATTTGCTTCATCAGGATGCACACAAGTCTAATGGTACAGACAATTCATCAAGTTTAATCTGGCAAGAAGCAACTAATTATACCAATCTGTTCAAAATACTGTTCTCATACCTGTAAGGCCAACTTTCTTTCTGCACATAAAGCATCTGTTCTTCTTTGGTTTGGGCAGATCAGGAGCTCTCTCTTCATTCTGTGAAGTACTAGGCTGAGAAACTGATGGGCTTGGTTGAGTAACAACTGTTAAAGGAAGCAAATGAAGTAAAGGTTACATTTCCTTTTCTTGACTTCTCTACCTATTCAATAGCATGTATTAATTTCTTAGAGATTGATTGCTCCTAAGATTCTCATGTTTGTTTTCTAAACTAAAACACAGACTAGTCAACAAGAATATAAATCACAGTAATTTTTTAGGTACTCTGCTCTTCCCTTTCAGCTGTACACAAGACATATTTTCTCCACAGCTGCACAAGCTAGAAAACGTACGGCACTTATTCATTACACGTATTGAGATGTTAAGGGCTTGAAAAGCACTCCAGAAGTTCCATGTACACATTTAATAACAAAAAAAAAATAACTTAATCTGAAATGATTAAAACATAGTCATGACTGAAGTTGTTGAACAGACAGCCTATCTGTAAAGAATATAAGTAACAGTAACACATGAGAAGCAAACAAAATTCAGTAACATATTTCTATCATAGCACTTAGTGGTTCTTTTCTGGACTTGCTCCAACAGTTCCATGTTGTCCTTACACTGGAGACTCCAGAACTGGATGCGGTACTTCAGGTGAGGTCTTACAAGAGCAGAGCAAATGAGGAGAATGACCTCCCTCGACCTCCTAGTGATGTTTCTTTTGATACAGTCCAGCATACTGTTGGCCTCATGGGCAGCATTCATGCATTGCTGGCTCACGTTAAGCTTCTCATCTACCAACATCTAAATTTCATGGAGTAAAACAACTGCTGCTAATACTTTCTTGTACTTTATAACAGAAGTCCTAATGTACAATCAAAGCCACTGAATAACTTCATTTTCTTAAAAAATCTTGGAATTTCAGTCTGAGGTATAAGAGAAATATTACAGTAGTAGAACTACAATCACTGCTGCTATTGGTACTTTTGAGAGTAATTTGTGCTGCTGCTTTTGTTTGGATGAAATAAACAGATGTGATCCTTGTCTTTAAATCCCAAGGAAACAGCATTCAGTAACAGTGAACAAAAAACTAGTTAAACCCTAGTGATATCCCTGATAGGGTAAACCTGTTGGATACTATGCACTTTGATCACACGTTTCTGAGAAGTGTTTAGATCTTTTTTTTAAAGACCATACCTCATTAGGTGAACTCTTTTTAGATTTGTTATGCTGCTAATGTGTTTAAAGATACAATAGAGCCTACAACAAACATGCAGACTGTTTCAATCAAATGCAAAAGAAAATGTAGGGAGGAATCAATAATTAAAAGTCATTCACAACAGGCCCTAAGAGAAAACAAAAACAAGGGGAACAACCCTTATCGCAGCTTAACCTGCCAACAGGGAAGCAAGGGTGGAAACAGTAACTTCCCAAGTAGTCGTTCTGTCATGACATCAGATCGTATCCTAGCAAACGCATGTCACAAAAGGCTTCCTCTAGCCTAGAAGCGAAATCAAATCTGGTTAAGTACAGTTTCATCATCGTGACATTCTCCCTTTAGATACTTATAACCATTTATGAGACCTCCTCTCAGTCTCCTCCTCTCCAGGCTAAACAGACCAAATTCTCTCTGCCTCTCCTCAGCAGCCTGGAGCATCTGCCTTACGATCATGTCAGTGGCTCTGCACGGACACTTTCCAGTAGCTTCCTGTCTTTCTTCAGTTGGGAAACTGAGTGTGTTCCAGATGTGGCCTAACCAGGAAGAGTAGAGGCTTAGGAGAGCCTCCCTAGGCCTACTGGCCACACTGTTCTTAGTCCATGCCAAGGTCCTTTTCCCCAGAGCTGCTTTGTAGCAGGTCAGTCCTCAACCTGTACTGATGCATAAGGTTGTTCCTTCCCAGCTGCTACACCCTACATTTGCTTTTGTTCAACCTCAAAGTTTCTCTCTGGCCAACTCTCCAGATATCCAGGTCACACTGGAGAGCAGCAAAGCCCTCCAGCATGTCAGCCACTCCTCACAGTTGTGCATCATCAGCAAACTTGCTGGAGGTGCACTGTCCCCTCATTTATGCTGCTGATGAATACAGTGAATAGGACTGGATCCAGTACTGACCCTTGAGGAACATCACTAGCTGCAGGCCTCCAAACTTGACTCTGCCCTACTGATGACATCTCTTGGTTCTGTCTTTTAACCAGTTCCCATTCCACTTTGTCATCCAATCCATGGTTCCTAAGTTCAGCTGTGACGATGCTATGGGAGACTGTGCCACAAGCTTTGCTGAAGTCAAGTCAGACCATATCTACTGCCCTCTCCTCATTTAGGCACAAAGATAGATCTTCATAAAAGACTACTCCTGAGAACCATCCTTTCTGTGAGACGACACTACGAACATTCTGTTCCATCACCTTTCCAGGGATACAGGTGAAGCTGACTGGTCTGTAGTTACCCAGATTCTCCTTCTTGCCATTTTCTGAAGATTGCAGTGACACCAGCTTTCTCCAGCCTTTTGGTCCTCTCCTGTTGTCCAGGATTTGTCAGAGATGATAGAGTGACCTAGCATTGATGCCTACCAGCTTGCCAGCAGTGGTGGGTGCATCCTATCAGGTCTCATGAACTCTCCAACATTCTCCAACCAAGGCACAGTCTTCCATACTCCCATCTTCCTTTGTGGTCTTTAACGGCTGGGACTCATGAGGACTGCTCTCAGCAGTAAAGACTGAGGCCAAGAAGGCATTCACTGTATCTGTCTTTTCTGAATCCTCTGTAACCAGAGTGCCTGTTTCACTCAGCAGTGGCCCCACATTTCTTCTAGTTTCCCTTTACGTCCAACATACTTAGACAATTCTTTCTTCTATCCTTGACATCACTTACCAGGTTTAATTCCAAGGATGGAAGCTTTCCTTGCCCCATCCTTATACTCTCTGACAACATTCTTTTGTTCTTCTCAAGTGGTCAGTGCCTTCTTCCACTAAATTGCCTTCTTCCACTTGAGTTTTTTCAGAAGCTACACAGTTCTCCCGTCTCCCTTGCCTGAATTCTTGATTCTTAGACATGCAGATTCTGAGCCTGGAAGAAGTAATGCTTGAAAACCCTCATCTTTTAAAGCTTTAGCCCACAGTATTTCTTCAAGTAGTTTCTTCAAGAGGTCAGATAGCCCTTCTAGAGCCCAGGGTTGTCATCTTGCTTGTTACTCTGTGCCTACTACATTTCATTCTAAATTCAATTTTATTATCACTATGGCCCTTGCTGTCCCTGACCTTAATATCCTGTATCAATCTCTCTCAGTATTTCATCCAGCAGCACACCTCTCTTTGCTGGCTCCTCCACCACCATCTGAGTCAAAATGTTATCATCAATACCCTGCAAGAACCTCCTGGATTGTACATGCCTAGTGGTGTAGCCTTCCTAGCAGATAACAGGGTAACTGAAGTCACCCAAGAGGACCAAGGCCTGTGACCGCAAGGCTACTTTCAGAAGCCTGTGGGAGGCCTCATCAATTCTGACATCTTGATCAGGCCTGTAGTAAGCACCCACAGTAGTGTCTCCCAGGTTGGCCTGCCTCTTGGTCTTGACGTATAAACTCTCAGCACATTCTTTATTCCCCCAGGCAGTTTAATAAATACCAGTTGATCTCTCACTCCAACACTTTGACTTGCTGGCCTACCTCTTTTGAAAAGAACATAGCTCTCTACTACAGCATTCCAGCTGTATGAGTTCTCACCACATCGTCAGTAATCACAATGAGATTGTGGCCTTGTGACCACACAAAGATCTCCAGTTCCTCCTCCTTGTTTCCAATACTGCAAGCACTACTGTAGTGGCACCTCCAAGAATTAATTAAGCATGCAGGTTTTTCTGGAAAGGAGTGGGAAGAACCACCATAGTTGTGGGCAGTTTGCCTTTTGATTCTTTCCTAGGTGTGTTCTCCAGGTGGATGCACTGATCTGAGAACTCCCATTCTGGACTCCACCCCCTTTCAGTTTGGTACAGTAAGGCCAAGTGTCAGGTCCTGCATTTCAGTCACAACAACCTATGCTACAGGCTTAGGGATGAGTGGCTCAAAAGCTACCCAGCAGAAAAAGACTTGGGGGTGCTTGCAGACAGCCCGCATAAGACAAGCCAGCAGGTGCCCAGGTGGCCAAGGCGGCCAACAGGATCCTGGCTTGTATAAGGAATAGTGTGGTCAGCAGTAGAAGGGAAGTTATTGTACCTTTGTACTCAGCCCTTTTGAGGCCTCATCCTGAACACTGTATTCAGTTCTGGGCCCCTCATTACAAGAAAGAAACGGAGATGTTGGATCATGTCCAGGAGAGCTACCCAGCTTGTGAGAGGTTTAGAGAACAAGATGTATGAGGTGAGGCTGAGAGAGCTGGGCATGTTCAGTTTGGAGGAAACTGAGGGTGGACCTCATTACTTTCTACAACTACTTTAAAGGAGGTTGCAGAAGTGTGTGTTGGCCTCTTTCCCTTAGTAACTAATGTCAGAACCAGGCAAGATGGTTTGAAGTTGAAGCAGGGCAGGTTTGGATTGGGCATTAGGAAGAAATTCTTTTAACAGAAAGAGTGATGAGGCATTGGAACAGCCTTCTCTGGGAGGTGGTCAAGTCACCATCCCTGGAGGGATTTAAGAAACACGTAGACGTGGTGCTTCATGACCTGCTACAGTGGCAGGCATGTAGGGGGTTATTTTGTTTGTCAATCAATCAGATATTTAGGTATTTAGGCTTTTGTTGTTGTGGGTATGGTTGGAGTCCATGATCTGGGAGGTCCTTTTCAATTATGATTATTCTGTGAGGTGGATCATGAACTAGCTAGGATAGAAGCCAGAGAGTAGTGATCAATGGGACTGTCTAGTTGGAGGCCTGTATCTAATGGAGTCCCCCAGTGGTCAGTACTGGGACCAGGACCATTCAATCAATTAATCAACAACTTGGATGAGGGATTAGAGAGCACTGCCAGCAAGTCTGATGATGACACAAAGATGCTAGGAGTGGCTGACACCTCAGCAGGCTGTGCTGCCATTCAGCAGGACTTGGACAGGCTGGATTGCTTTGCAGGGAGAAATTTAATGCACTATAACAAGGGCAAGTGTAGAGTCTGGCATCTGGGCAAGAATAACCCCAGGTACCAGTATAGGTTGGGGACTGACCAGCTGGAGACTAACTTAGGAAAAAGGAACCTAGAGTCCTGGTGGACATCAGAATGACCATAAGCCAGCAATGTGCTCTTGTGGCCAAGAAGGCCAACGACATTCTGGGGTGGATCAGCATGGGGGTGGTTAGCAGATCGTGAGAGGTCCTTCTCCTCCTCTACTCTGCTGTGGTGAGATCATATCTGGAATACAGTGTCCAGTTCTGGGCCTCTCAGTTCAAGAAGGACACAGAACTGCTGGAGAGAGTCCAGCACAAAGCCACAAAGATGATGAAGGGAGTAGAACACTTCCCATATGAGGAAAGGCTGAGGGAGCTGGGTCTCTTTAGCTTAGAGAAAAGGAGATTGAGGAGTGACCTCATTAATGTTTATAAATACGTGAAGGGTAGGTGCCAGCAGGATGAAGCCAGGCTCTTCTCAGTGTCACCTAATGATAGGACAGGAGGCAGTAGGTGTAAGATGGAACATAGGAGATTCCACATAAATATCACAAGAAGCTTCTTCCCAGTGAGGGTGACAGAGCACTGGAACAGGTTGCCCAAGGGTGTTGTGGAAAATCCTTTCATGGAGAAGTCTAAAACCCGCCTGGATACATTCCTGTGTGACATGGTCTAGGTGGTCCTGCCATAGCAGGATTTGACTAGATGATCTTTGGAGGTCCTTTCCAATCTGAGTATCATGTAGTTACCATCTTGAGCTTCCTGTACTTCATAAGCTAGCTGTCTGCTTGGCATCTTATTTACAGCATTATGTGCAACCTGCTGTACACATCATAGATAAAACATATGATAGATAAAACACACCAATTCTTGTCTGCAATAAAAGGAGAGGTAAGCCCTAACAGGGTCTCAACCTGAATGCAGGAGTGCTGTGAAATAACTGTAGTCACACTAGCTTGTTAAGTCTAGAAACAAGTGAGCCAACCACCAGTGCCTGCTACTGTCTTCATTAATTGAGGAACAGAAAGAGTAAGCTACAGCATGGATGGAATTACACAGCAAGTTAAGAGGATTTGGATATTTTTAAAACATGTAATTTACACAAGAATTCAACTTCTAGTTCACTTTCTTTATAAGCATTGCTACTCTGCAGCTGTGATTTGACAAATGACAACTAACCACACTGCCCAATCAAAACATAGCTACTGGGTTGTGGGGGCAGGGAACACCAAATAAACTCTAAAACCCCAAACAAAAATGCAACTTGGAGCCTCTGATACACAATGACACTAGTAACGTCTGACACACCTAACTAGAGGCTCACCATCCATCAATGTAATGACCTACAAAAGCATAAGAAAATGCTAAATATACGCTGTAACTTGAAACAATGATTGCTTAAACATTTGTTTTATCAGTTTATTTATAATGGTACTTATGTATCTCAAGTATCTTTCTTGTACTTACTTTCATTTGAATAAATGTCCCTTTCCCCATTTAAAGATATAGTGGCAGATATGGTGCTCTGATGGCATAATACAAAGAAACAAGTTCATTACCCTTTGCACTTAATTCCTGCAACTTGGTATAGTGAAGAAAATATGAGTACATCATACCATAGCCTGACTTCAGTCAAAATTAAATTTCAGTCCTAATAAGAAGTGTAAAAGCTTATCAAAAGCCCAAAGGCAGTACTTCACAAATTGTGTCCACTTATAAATTTCAGTTTAGAAAAAAACTTTTCGATTTCTCTAACAAGTAGTTCAGACAAACAACTGCTTTGAATGCATGCCCCCATTCAATCATTAAATTGCAACAATTACTTTGAACTAAGAAATTAGAAGTTCCATGAAAAGATAGCATGACATGAATTTTAATCACCTATGGTCAGTTATATGCAACATTCCTTTCTTCCTTTGAACATCATGCTACAATTGTCTTTGCACTGAATTTGCTAACATGATGCCCATCCACAAGAAGGGGTGGAAGGATGACCTAGGCAACTAAAGGCCTGTCAGCCTGACCCCAATACTGGGAAGATTATGCAGTGGTTCATCCTGAGCAGGCTCACACAGCAAGTGGAGGACAGCCAAGGGATCAGGGCCAGCCAGCTTAAGTTTAGGAAAGGCAGGTCTAGTCTGATCTCTCCTGGTCTCCAGTCTGATCTCTCCTACAACCAGATGACAACTAGTGCATGCAGGGAAGGCAATGGATGTTTATTACCTAGACCTGAGTAAAGCATTCAACACAGTCTCCCACAGCATTCTCCTAGAGAAACTGGCATCTTATGGGTTAGACAGGTGGACTATTAAGTGGATAAAAAAAGTGGTTGCATGGCTGAGCCCCGTGAGCTGTGCTGAATTCTGTTAAATCAAGTTGATTGCTGGTCAACAACTTGAGGCGGCAACTGAAAACATGGTTTACTGGGCATGGTGATGCTTAGCTGAAGGTCAGACTTTATAATCTTGGATGTCTCTTCCAACCTTAATGATTCTATGAATTCATTCTTAAGAATACAGACCGCAATCTCAACTCAGACTCGACCCGAGCAAAAGGAAAACAAACAAAAACCCTTCAAGAAAACAAACAAACACAAAAATCAAGCAAAAAAAGCTGGTTAACCTTCTCCATTTCACGGCCTTCTCAACTCAGTTACTTTAATTCCAACAGCAAACAGATACAATTTTATGCTACAGATCAATAAAAATAAAATCAGCTGACCAGATAGAATTCTATTTTTAACTTTATGGCTTGCAAGGGAATTATTAAAAATTTCTTATACTAATGAAAATCTGGCAGAAGCAAGCATACTGAATGTACTTTGCTTGAAGGCTACACTGCTTACTCATGATCTGTTACTATCTGATAGATGGTTAAGGTTAAACTGTGCTAGACTGCTTTCATTAACAACTCCATAACTGTGGCATTGAGAATTACACCTCATGGAATGTATTAGCTTTGTTATTATTAGGCAATGTGAATTATTTACTACTGTTCCAGTTTCTCCTTGAGAGGAGAGACCAACACATACTGGATGCTTCTGAAAACGAGGAAGATAAGAAAAATGCAGCTAGTCCAGTCATTAGAGGACTTTCTAAATGAAAAGTCTAGATCAGCTTCTTTCAACTTTGAGGCACAGATCAGTGTACCACTGAATACAGCCAACACTTTACGTATTTCCAGATGTTCAACACATCCTATTAATAGTACATAAGAACTCTTACCCTATGCTGTCTACAATCTGTGGCGAATGGTAACACCTGGAACTTGGACATCGTAACAGCTCAGGACATCACACAGATTTCCAAGTTTGCACTCAGGAAAGGAGTTCTGTTGCACAAGTTCATTCCCGGGCACACTTTGGTAGTTTTTCCAGAGAAAACTACGCACCCTTACAGTTTTTACTTGTTCCAACCTGTGTATTTATAACCTGAACCTTTATGTAACTTTAGGTTAATTACCACCCGAGTATCTTGAGCTGCTCTGAGTTTTTCTTCTCTTATTCTAACCAAGAATACAGTGCTGTGTGTCACTCCTATCATACATGACCCACAGCACATGAAAAAAAGTAATATGTCAACAATAACAGAAGATTGTCCTTTAACTGCGACAAAGCTGAATTCCTACTGACAGTTCTCGTAAGAATGAAAAAGTTCTGTTCATCAGCACAACCTTTTCATGTCTTCCACTTTCCTGCTTACCACACTTCAGGTAGAAATTCCTAACAAAGCAAGACGGGTTAGCAATGTCTAAATTTATTTCTCAGTTATGCACAAAAATACTCTTCCACAGACATCAGTTACAGAAAGTTAAGACTTCAAAAACTTCCTTTCAGTCTGAAACAGACTCCTCTGAAAATTGAGACTTATTAAGAACTCCATTCTCCAAATGCAACAAGGCATTCTGGCCGCCATTGAGTCTGCAGGAATGCTATTGCCAGATAACACAAAGAAATCTCAGTGCCTTCAAAACTGAACACCTAGCCCAGATGCAACTTTTGGAATGCCCTACTCTTAGAAACAAAGGTTTGGGAGACAAAACCATTTTCCCAGGTGTTTTTTTTAACTGACATTAAAACTAATCTTAAATCTCTGATAGTAGTCTTTTCTTGATGCTGATGAGAGTACTCAAAAAGCATTGTTATCAAACAACCTAATTCCACAAGGCCGTCTGCACAACAGGAGATACCAACTTGGTAAGTAAACAAGCAGTTAGCTTCAGTTAAGTCTCACCAGTTATACCCAGTGTTACTCTGCAAACATACCTGGCTCAGTTTCTGTTTTCGGTGTTACTTCTTCTTCTCTTGAAATACTCATTTCTGTCATTTGCTGTGTTACAGGCAAAGCGGCAGGCACGTTTCTGTTTAACGTACAGTGAAACAGATGATTTACATTAGCTTTGCATTCTTAATAAAAGCTTATGCTGTCCAGACCCATTAATAAACAACTGGATTCATTACTAATACACATTCCTGACCCTCTGCTTCTACTATCTTCAAAGCATGTTTTTACTCTATTATAGGTTGCCTCCTTAGAAGAAACTTGGCAAACCTCTTGCAAATATTTCTCCAGATAAATCAACCCATCCTTTTAAATGTAGCCGCCCAACACCAAGTATTTTAATCAGCTTTCATTTACAGATCCATAAATCACCGTCAGACAAGATTCTCCCTTTTATCTCCACAGAAGGTCACTGCAACAGGACAGGACTGACTGCAGGACTTCAACTCGCTGCACACTCAGAGTAGAATCAATCCTCAAAGTGAATACTTTTACTTTACCTTGATTTTTCAGATGGGCTGCCAGCAGCACCTTCACAGTTGTTTAGGCTAGTGTCTGCTCTCTGTACAGATGCAGAGTCTGAGGTAGGACTGTTTGAACCACCAGTTGTTCCTATGTAACAAGAATTTGGTAAGTTAGTTATGAACAAACGGTAGAATATGTTAGTCAAATAGTCTCACACACAGCTGTAATCACTGCACATGCAATCTTCACACCTACTGACTAGTACTTTTTACTTCACAACAGGTTATACTGTTAACAATGAAAATACAGAGATTGTATAGGAATTTGCTAACAGAGGTGGCTAAGTGGGAAAGCAAGTTATAGCTAAAAGCCAAGTGGACTGAAACACATTACACAGAAATGTACTTTTATCTTCATTGTTATACTGAGTAGTATTATTATATCCACAGCTTTAGCACACAGTTTTCAAGAAGTTCAGCAATTGCTCAATTTTATATGTGTTTTACTGTAAAAGAAAAACAACCCATGAACAACTCACACGTTCTTACCCATTGGGCTGATTCTACCACTATTCTGCTGCCGCTGAAGATGTTCTTTGTAGCAAACTGAACACATTCCATTTGTCCTAGGGTTTCCATAAAATCCACATCCTGTAGTACACAGCATAGGCCCTGGGGTCTGATTTGTCTCCTGAGTCATCTCGATGCTGTAAATACAACCAAGAACTGCATTAGGAGCTGGCATATCACCAAAATCAATTACAGGGTTATAGAATTAAAGTATGTCCCCTACCTTGCACCTTCCACAAAGTGCTATCAGCATTTTTAAAAAGGGCTATATGGATGTTAATATACCATTCAATGCTGTAATTGAATGCTTAGTGACATCATTATGAACATTTAAGAGAAGAAAAAGTGTCATCCTACTAATACTGATATATAATGTACTTGCTGGACACCAAGCTCCACATGCAGGGTATGAGCCAGTTCAGTTGGTCAGTCAACCAAGTACTTTATCAGCCTTGAGCCGGGATATGCAGAGTAAGGAAGACCAAGTTCATATCTACTAAATAGTTCTGGCAAATAACACAGCTTATTCTTCCATCAGACTCCAGCAGAAGAGTTCCACTTTTTCAATAATGATCACTGTTGCATCAATTTGATGCTAATTCCACTATTAACGTTTCTACTCTCACAATACATTCGTCAAACAGAACAATACATAACCCTGAAGAACTGGCAGCAGCTATTTATTTGCATTTCTATTTTTAGGAGAAGTTTCCAAAACAAGGCTTAAATTGTATATGAAACCTGACACCTGAGTACTAACTGGCAACATGTGTGCAACCAAGCCCTTCCACCTAGAATGTAAAAGGCAGTTTAGATAGAGTCTTACTTTTCCAAGACAAAATTAACAGCTTTAAATCGTTGAATACGTTCTATTACACATACCATAAGTTAAAAAAACCCCCAACATTGTCTGAGTAAAGTTACATCATGATTTCTAAGCCGCACAAAGGCAGACAACAATACAACTCTCTGCTACAAACTTCAGAACTTAGGAACAAAAATATTTCATCTTTGCTGCTAGTTAGCCTTTGCAAAACCAGCTCTGTAGAAAAACTGAGAAGCAACAAAATCCTTGATTCTGAAGGGAAATAAAAAGCAGTAATCAAGAAATCTGCTACGACTGACACATAATAGTGTACTTGTGCTCCCAGAATTTAACCTCAGTAGAACCAGTGACACCTGGAGACACTCTAATCTCTGTATTGCTGTTCCTATTCACAAAAGTCACAACTAAAAGACCATAAAATCATTAAATTTCAGAAAGACCTCTAAGACTATCAAGTAAAACTGTCAACCCAACAGCACCATGCCCACTGAATTGTGTTTTCAAAAGCAAGACCTACACTTTTTTGAATGCCTCCAGGGTTGGTGACTCCACTACCTCCCCAAGCAGCCTGTTTCAACATTTTACCAGGCTTTGAGGGAAGAAATTTTTCTTAATATCCAATCTAAACCTTCCCTGGTACAACTTGAGGCCATTTCTCTTGTCCTGTCACTAGTGGCTTGGAAGAAGAGACTGACCCCCTCTCTCAACAGCCTCCTTTCACACAGTCGTAAAATGCAAGAAGGTCTCTCCTCAGCCTCCTTTTCTCCAGACTAAAGAGCTGCAGTTCCCTCAGTCACTCTTCAAAACACCTGCCCTCCAGACCCTTCGCTAGCCTTGTTGCCCTTCTGCACAGCTATTTTTGAAGAAACTGGACTCTCCTGAAGAAAGTAAACTCCCTTTGTCGAGAAGAAAACAGAACAGCATAGAGGATGAGAGACACGTTTCTGCTGAGATGTCTGCAAGTTGCCGAGAACACCGAAGGCAAACGTATTACCGTGTGCTGAGCAGTATTTGTTTCAAGAAAGAAATCCCAAAACGCACGCAGCACTCTTTCGCCGGGCTAGCGCGCCAGCTGCTTTTGTCTGGTCACACTGAGCTTCCAGGATCAAACTAAACCCAGAGAAAACAAGCAGAGACAGAAATCCATCCGCCGGAGCCTCTTTTCTCAGGTATTCCCAGTTACATACGCCGGGGCCTCCCACGGACGGGCCCCGCCCCCCCTCCCCGCCCGGGCCTCTGCCTACCCGCCGCCGTCATCACGTGGGGCAGAGCCTGTGCTTCCGCCTGTCAGGCGGCGGAGACGTGACGGGCACGCGGCGACGCTGCCATCAGTCGCTATTTATATCCACCGGGCCAGGCGGGAGCTCGTGACCCGCCCCTGCCCGCGCGGGGAGTGCGGCGTCCCACTCTAACGAGGAAGGATAACGACCCCGAACACTAACACCGCGGCAGGGGGCGGCCTGCCTGACCCAAACGCCTATGTCTTACACACGGGCCTCTTGCAGCGCGGCCGCCGTTAAGTATGGGGCACACAGGCACAAAGCAGAAAAAAGCGAGGTTCGCAGAAGCTGCTCAGAGAAAGTGGGCTGGCGCGGGCCGGTCCGTGCGGATCGACTCCGGAGGATGTCCGAAGAAGGGGATGCCCAGCGGCCCGAGTTAAACAAAAGCGGAGCCGTTGCCAAGCGCCCGCAGAATGTTACGGTCGAACTGCCCCCCCCCCCCGCCTCCTCCTCCGCCGAAGACACCGGAACACAAAGACCTGCGGGCAGCGATTCCCAGCCAGGGCCGTTTCCGGCAAAGTCCTTAGTCACGCCCGGCCTGGCCGCCGCCGGATTCCCTCAGCCTCGCCGCCGGCGACTCAGGGAACCTCACTGTGTCGCTGCCAGCTCTGCCCCGCATCGGCCCGTCCCGCAGCCTCCTACCGCGACGTGTGCCTGAGGCAGCTAAGAAAGGCCAGAGCACTCCCCGCCTCCAAGCGAACCCGAAGGGTACCGAGTCTAGCCCACCGCTCGCCTACCTGTTCCCGGCGGGGGCCAGAAACCCCGCTGTGGCGGCCGTCGGAGAAGGCGCCGCGAGCGGCTCACAGGACACCACCGTCGCCGCTTCCCTTCTTTGTTCTTACAGCGGCGGCAGTGGCAGCGGGCCGGCGGCACGAGGCTAAAGACGGCGTGCGATGGGGGAAAGCGGCGGGAGATTGCGGGGGGAGGAAGAAGAGGAGGAGGTAGCGCGCCCGGCCCCGCCCCCAGCCCCTCCCGCGAGCGGCTGACGCCGGGCCTGTGACGGTTGTGGGCCAGGCAGCGCGCATGCGCATTCCCCTCGGGGGACCCACAACGGTGATGCCGCAGAGCGAAGTTTCTTTCTGCTCGAACCCCTGACCGTTACTGTGGGAGGTGGAGTGGAGAGACGGGCCACGAGCTTTTCCACGCTCTTCACCGGCCCTTCTAACTGGCATCTTCTGACGTCACGGCTTAAGGGCTTGCCGCTGGCGACTGGGCGTTACCGTGGAGAAGTCCCGCGTGGACGCTATGACCACACCTTGCGTTTCACACGGGTTTCCAAGTTTGTGGGTCATTGAACCTCAACAGTAAATGTGTATGTACTTACTTGTGCCCAAACTGTGTTTTAAAGATGGTTATGGGTACAATAAATAGACTTAGTTCTTCACGCTTTACTGAAAAAGTTGTCAAGCATCTGAACAGGCTGCCTAGAGAAGTGCTGGAGTCACTATCCTGAGGGGTGTAAAACATGTAGATGTGCCACTTTTTAACATGGTTTAATGGCTGTGGTGGTATTGATACTTGGATCTGGTGATCTTGGAGGTCTTTTGAAACCTTAATGATTCTGTGATTCATGTCTACTGGATAGTGTCAAAGGATTTCAGAGGTTGTAACACTGACCTAGGTGGGTAAGAAAGAGGTTGCATCAGTTTGGAGAGAGGGAGTTAGAAGGTCATGCAAGCCTGGCTAGTGTTGGAAGAGAAGAAAATCAAATGTAAGACAAAGCTTGTTATTTTAGTTTTCCTGTCACCTCTGAAAGCAACGCAGGGTGTCGGATGACTTGGATATACTGTTAGTATAAGATTATGATTACTTCCTTTGTCATTGTAATACATTCGGAGTAGAAAATTATGCCAATTCATATAAGCGTGGAATGTTTAAGTATGAAACACAGAATCACAGAATATCTTTGGTTGGAGGAGATCTTTAAGAAGACCCAGCCTGAACTTTGATCCAGCACTGCCAGATCATCCCTGAACCATGTCTCTCAACACTATGTCTGTATGCTGTTTAAATACTCTGGGGATGGTGACTCTTCCACTGCCCTGGGCAGTCAGTTCCTATGTTTGATAGCCCTTTTGATGAATAATTTCTTCCTAAAATCCAGTCTAAACCTCCAGTGGTGCAACTTGAAACCATTTCCTCTGGTCTGATTGCTTGTGACCAGAGAGAAGAGGCTGACTCCCTCCTCCAACCTCCTTTCAGGTAGCTGTAGAGATTAATAAGGTCTCCCTTCAGCCTCCTTTTCTCCAGGCTAAACAACCTTAGCTCCCTCAAATGTTCCTTATAAGTCCTGCAGTCCAGACACTTCATGACCCTCACTAACACTTCTCTTTAGCTCTGCTGGAGCTCTGGGCATGCTCCAGCACCTCCATGCATTTCTTGTAGTGAGGGGCCCAGAACTGAACACAATATTTGAGTTATGGCATCACTTAATGCTGAGTATGGGGGGATGATCACTTCCCTACCTCTGCTGGTCACACTATTTCTTATAAAAAGCCAGAATACTGTTTGTCTTTTTGGCCAGCTGGGCACAATGCTGGCTCATGTTCAAGTGACATGTCAATCAGTACCTTTAGGTCCTTTTCTGATGTGCAGCTTTCCACTCACACACCCCTAAGACTTGGCCTCTTGGAGTCATTGAGACACACTCCCACTATATAGTATCTAAGAGAAAAACAGATGGCCCTTAAAATATATATTTTTTTGGTTGTTTCATTATTTGGCTGTAGCATCTAGGTGTCTTCTGAGTTCAAAAGCAGAAATTCAGAAGCATTGCTCCAAAACAGCAATGCAGTTTCAAATTAAATGGATGATTATGAATTTCATTGCTAGTTGGCTGATCATATTCTCCTTCTCCTTCAGAGAAAAACATAACTAAAAGGAAATGAAAGAATAAAGAAATATTTAAGTGAAATCCATGCTAAAACTGCTAATTCTAATTCTGTTTTGGAGCTTATCCTTTAAGAGCACACTAGCTTCAGAAACACTGAGGTTTACACAAGCTGCTTTGGAGATCTTTTAACTTGTGATGATTAGAATATTGGGAATTCACAAAGGGAGGCCACTCCCAGGGTGGTCTTAGCATTTTACCCAGAATGCAAAAGGGTACTCACAACCTTAAAAACCACAGCCTCAGAAGATGGAGGTGATTTTGGACCTCATGTTGGTTTGTTCAGTGACAACATAGGTAAGCTGTGCCTCAGACAAAGCAGGTGATTTTGGTTAGAGAGAGAGGATTTTTAAGTAAGTCTTCTCAGGTGAACATTGTCATTGTGAATCAGTAGTTAGAACAGAAAACTACAATTTCCATTGTCTTAATAGCTGTTATTCCTGGTTGTATTTTATGAATTGTTCAGGGGTATAGGCAGCTGATCAGGCAACTAAATCATGTCCCTCATCAAGACATCATTTAAATACCTCCAGAGATTGTGAATCTGTCAGTTCCCTAGGTAGCCTGTTCCAGTGTTTGATAACCCTTTTGGTGAAGAATATTTTCCTAGAATTCAGCCTAAACCTCCCCTGGTGTAACTTGAGGCCATTTCCTCTTTTCCTATCCATTGTTATTTGGGAAAAGAGGCTGATGCCCATCTTGCTACAACCTTATTTTAGGTAGCTGTAGAGAGCCATGTCTTCCCTAAACCTCTTTTCACAATTCACTCATCCACTCCTCATAAGGCTTGTTCTCTAGACTTTTCACTGCTTCATTGCCCTTCTTTGGACACATATCAGCACTTCCATGTTCTGCTTCTAGTAAGGTGCATACAGTTCTCAAAGTGTGGTCTCGTCAGAGCTGAGTACAGGGGAGCAGTCACTTCCCTTATCCCAATGGCTGTGCTATTTCTGATAGAAGCCAAAATGCTGCTGGCCTTCTTGGCCACTTGAGCACACTGCTGGCTCATGTTTACTTGGCTAATGTTATTCATGGAATATTTCGTATAGTATGGCCACTCTTTGTGCAAGTCCTGATGATTCGTGCTGTCATGTCTTGTTTTCCACCCTTAATAAATCTTTTTAGTATTTTGGTATTGCAACACTTTTGTGCCTTGTTTTCTGGTGGTGCTTTGCATAGTTTTGTATCGATTGATTACTCACCTGCAGTGAGGTTGGCCTAGTCCAACCAGATCAGGTTACTCAGAGACTCATCTGCCCTGATCTTGAATGTTTCCAGGGATGAGGCCTCTGTCCTGTTCCAGTGTTTCACCACATTCATTGTACAAAGTTCTTCCTTATATCTAGTCTAAATCTCCTCTCTTTCAGTTTTAAACCATTACGCCTTGTTCTGTCCCAACAGGCCTTGCTAAAAATTCCTTCCCTGTTTTTCTTGTAGATGCCCTTTAAGTACTGAGAGGCTGCAGGAAAGTCATCTTGGAGCTGCCTTTTCTCTAGGAGAACAACCACAACTCATGCAGACTATACTCATAACAGAGGTGTTCCCACCCTCTGATCAGTGGCTGATTCAGAGTTGATCTCCTCTTGACCTGCTACAGAAGGTTAATGTCCTTCTTGTGTTCAGGACCCCAAAGCTGGACACAGAACTCCAGATGGGGTCTCTCCAGAGCTCAGTAGAGAGGGAGAATCACCTCCATTGACCTGCTGGTCACACTTATTTTGATGCAGCCCAGGAGGCCATTAGCCTGCACTTCTACTGCAAAGCAGGGTGAGAGCAGAATTATGGCAAGGCTGAGCACTGTTGAAGATGTTGTTCTGAAGTATGAGCAAATGCTATCAAAGCATCTGTTGTTGTTTGGGGTTTTTAGGTGTTATTTGTATAAGGTTTGTTATGCTTAGGGTTTTTTTTAATGGAACAGGAGGACAGACTTTGCTTTATTCAGTGATGTATTTTCTTCATGATGTTTTTCTGAGAAAACTGCAGTACTGGTGATTTTCATGAACTTGTCTTGATAATCTTATTTTACTATTTGGTTTTTTTTTTTTTGCTACATTGAAATACAAGTCAAATATGGTCACCCAGCCTTCAGGGAGTGTGTACTCAATCTGTTATTTTATTTAATCTGACAATTAAACTTTACCTCCACTTTCCTTTCTGAAGTGTCATATTTCTTTGTATTTTGGGGAATTTTTTAGGCAAAGACCAAACTGTATTGGTGGTTGTCATGGTTTAGCACCAGGTTAGCCTATAAAGTTATAATCCATTCAACCATGCAGATGGAAATGTCCTCCCACCCCCTGGGTGGGGAGAAAAAAAGGTAAAGTACACACACGTCCAGAAACTGGAATAAGAAATATTAAACTTTATTAAAGACTTTATTAAGTAGAAAAAAATCCCCAAACAACCCAACCAAAAAGTGGGAAAGGAAAAGGGGAAAAGAGGAAAAAAAAGTATGTTCTTCAATTCAAGTCCACCCCTCCCCCAGCCCAGACCTGATAACCCCTGATTCCTAAAAGATACTAAAAGCCTTGGACGATGAGGGAAGTAAAAAGGAAAGACTGGGAATCTCCTAGGCAAAACTGAAATATTCAATTTAAGCAGTTTCCTAGGCTACAGTCTGAAAAATTGCATCCTGATATAGCAAGCCTGAAATGTGACCTCGTCTCAGTATTTACATTTGAACATTGTGGCTGTAGTGTTGGCAGATGACAAGGTAAGAAGGCTGAGGTAGGCAGAGAGACTATATTATGGAAGCAGGGAGACGTGCAGTGCATTTTTGTTTTATACAACGGAGTTGTGTTCTGATTTGCATAATATAGTTGGTTGTGGCCAAATTCATTGTGTCTGTATACCTATACAGACCGTGCTAGGCTGTCCAGTTCTACCTGTGGAAAAAGGTTGCATTGTCTTATTTTAGTTCCTTTTTGAAAACAATACTGGGACATGTCTGATATGAAAAGCAGTTTCTCCAGAACACAGCAATTAGTCAGACTTCTGTGTGACATGAAAAAAAATCATGATCCCCTTATATCTTTTCAGAGTGGTGAATTAATGGGCGTTTCTACCTTTCCCAGTTTTGATTTCCCAGAGTCTTTAAAACACAGTAAAAATGATGGCAGTGTTGCAGTAAGAAAAAATAATAACTTCAATTAACAAAGAGCAAAAACCAGAAAAAAATTAAGAAAAAATCCTATAAGCTGCTGACAAAACAGATTCGCCCCTCTTCCATCACAGACATGACAGCCAGACCATGTGGAAATTCTCTCCATCTTCTAGCAGGTGACTAGGAAGAACACACACAGCAAAGAAAAGCAGTAGAGAAGGCTTTTCCCACCCTCCACCCTGTAAACTGCAATGCAGAAAGAAAATAAGTAAATAGGGCAAAGACAGAAGGGAAAAGGAAAAAACAAAAAAACGAGTGTGGGAATAAAATGATACTAAGGGGAAATCAGGAATGAGAGAAAAATTAATAAAGATACAAGAAATGAAAGTTAGAAGCTGTCAGGAAAGGAGATAAAGAGGGATTATCTTTTCACCAGGTCCACATGACAGAAGCAAATGGCAGATTAGAGAACCAGCTGTCCCAGTGTGGCTTAAGGGCAGAAAGAAGCAGTTCAGCCTTCACCCATGGAGAAGGGATATCCATTGATTCTCACATTTGTCATGTGATTAAGTCTGGTTGCTTTCCTAAGCTGTCATGTCATGTCAAGGGGTCAGGAATTAACCTACAATACACTGTAACAACAGTTAATCATGAGTAATTTTTGCTAGCTGATAATATTAATTTTATATGTATCACTAGATTTGGAGGCAGTCCATAAACCTAACATGTCTCAGTTGCTTCCCTTCGTATTTCTGCTGTAACTCATATAGAAGTTAAAACACTACTTTTCCAGAGAAGCTAGCGGAAGATGATTTGACAAAGTTCCCATAAGCCACACTGTGAATGTGAACCTACTGTGTTCAGTGTTCTTCCTGTGGAGCCATGGAAGATGTTTATTTAAGTTGTAATTCTAAAAGCATTTATGAAGATCTTTCACCTCAGACTCTATTCACGAGTGTCTGTCTGCCTGTTTTGTCAAGTCTTTAAACTGTCTGTAGCTTAGTCTACTTTAAAAGCCTTACAACAAATCCAGGTAATGTTCATTAGGATGCCAGTTTGTCATTAGTTGTTTAATTTCCAGAAGTAAGATGCTTTAGGAAAAGCCATGCATATGCTGCTGAGAGTGCAGTTTGAAACATAATGAATATGCAAAATTAGCAATTCTGAGAAAGCGTTTCCTTCATTGCATTCCAAAGGCATCAACAAGCCTAGAGAAAACTTCATGTTATTGATCTTTTCATTTCTTAACCCTAGGGGATTTCTTTGTCTGTGCATTCCTAACCCCTTCCAGCATTGGATGACATCACCAGGTACTGCTTTTCTCTTTAGTAGTCTTACTACAAATAAAAAATTTGTTTATAAATATAAACAAGTGAGTATGCTGTTTACCTGGGCTTAAATCTAAGACAATGATCATACAAGAGGGGATGCAGATGCAGCAGGGAGAACTGCCTATACAGGTTCACTTGCCAGGGTGTCCTGTTATTTTGGCCTCAGAAACCTTTTAATATGAAATAATAAAAAAATCCAGTGATCAGAACATTGATCTATAATACTCATATATAAAATGCATAGCCATTTGCTTTCTGATAATTTCATTACATTTATTTCTTCTTACAGAATGCTCCATGTGCTGTAAAGACACATTTCTTTTCTGGACTGAAGGCCTGCTGTACCGTGATCAAAGTGGGAATTATATTGAACATATTTCTAGAATGTGAGTTGTGGATTTGTGTACCTGACTTTAGTTGAACATGTTGACCTGAAAGCTTGGGACAAAGGCTCGTGTTATGACAGCAGAAGAATCAAAGAAAGGCCCCAGGAGTCTTGGTGCCCTGCCATTTATTTAATCTGTAGGAGAACGCTTCAGTACTCACAATACACTCCCTGTAAAAGATCAACCCAGTTCACCCATGCTAGTTCACACAAACTCAGTTAAATCACTTTCTAGACATTCTGTGATTCTGAGAAGCAAATTACCGATATGAATGCGTCTCTTCATGACAGTGGACCACTAGATGTGCAGAGGCCTGACATTTTAGTTACTCTGCCACTGGATAAGCTTGATCATTATGCACAATAGAGTATAATTACACCCAAGAGTGTGGTCTAATACTGAAAACATTTCCATTGCTACAAATGAACGAGCTTTTGCAAGACGGGGACGATATACCTGAGCATTGTTTCGAAGAAAATTACTGTTTATAAAACTATAGCTCAAAAAATCAGACACAAAGATATAGAATATGGAAGAGCTCCATGAAGTATGCTTTTGCTAGCAAAACCCAAAGTCAAATCTAAAGTAAAACTAATAATCTGAAATTGTGTTTGTACAACCTTTTAAAAAAACTGTTAGCTTTATACTTGTGAATTTGGTCTCATTAATGCTTATAAGTACATAAAGGGTCGGTTCCAGGAGCACAGTGCCAGGCTCTTCTCACTTATGTCCAGTGATAGGACATAACTGGATAAGGGGCAACTGATGCAAGCTGGAGCATAGGAGGTTTGATATAAATGTAAGAGAAAATGTGTTTACTGTGAGGGTGGTACAGCACTGGAACAGGCTGCCCAGAGAGATTGTAGAGTCTCCTCTGGAGACATTCAAAACCTGCCTGGACATGTTCCTAAGTGACCTACTGTAGGTTGCCCTGCTCTGGCAAGAGGTTGGGCTAGATAAGTTTTTGAGGCCTTTTCCAACCTTTAACTTGCTCTGATTCTGTGAATTTTTCAGTGCTCTAGGCCACAGAAAGAGACAAAACTGGCTGGTTAATATTTAAATATACTGTTAAAAAGGCCTGTAGTTACAACTGCTATTGCTGAGACAGTATTTTTCTGGCTACCTTTTAGCCAAATGTGGGATTAGATAACTGGAGTATGTCTACGCTACAGATACCTCTTGGTGATGTTATCTCAGACTGACTGTGCTATAGACTTTCATGGTGTTCTATAATGACAAAACTGTGTTTTCATCCATGTGACTAAATTATAAGTGTAACAGGGGAGAGGTTTTATTATACTAGTGCCAGAGGTACTTTGCTGGAACAGGGATGATTTTTCAGTATAATATAGCAGTGTGTGTAAGGGAAGGCTTTTTCTGGCCAAGTTGGAGATGTCTGCATTGTCGCCTGTTTGCTGACTTAACATGGGCATCTTGTAATTTGTTTTGATGTACTTTGTCATCTTAATCTTCCTCTTGTGTCCTCTGAAACCTAAGGAACCATTTGAGATCAAAAGTGCTTTGCTAATGCCTGTGGAAGTCTTTGATAAAAATGAGAGTCAAGAGTCAGAGTGCTGCTGTGTGGGATGGGCTTGCCTGGGAGAAGGTTGATCGGACAGGGAACCTGGGTATCCCTGTGCTACTAAGGTTAAGGTGTTGTGAAGCATGCAGGCAGACAGGGAGTCTGCCGGTAAATCCAGCAGTAAATGTAGGCATTACTTACCTAAATGCCAGTTAGCAGTTCATTTCTGCCACTTCTTACTTCTTCCAAAGTGCTGCTTATCAGGTACAAACTGATGGGGAAAAAGGGGAGATCCAGAGCTCAATTCACTGGAGTTAGAAATTACACAGCCTAGTTAGTTGACCTGCATACTCATCAGTACTGGAACATTAATGAAGAACGTGGAATTGAAGCCAAGTATTGATAGGATCAAAGCCTGGCAGGGGAAAGGCAGCCATTTAAGAAATTGGCTGAGTCATTCAAAGAACCAAAAAGCACATAAATGTGATTGTCATCATTCTT
>VXBP01008897.1:0-20891 GCA_013400115.1 Rhinopomastus cyanomelas
TTAAGGTCTTTTCCAACCTTATCATTAAAAAAAAAAAATTCCCTTGCTTTGCTTATAAAGTTACAAAAGTTTCAGAGCACAGAGTCAAAAAAGTGAGGCAGTACCCTGGAGGCTGGTAACTTTTGGGATAGAGGTACTGCAGTGAATTTATAATGAACAAAGTTTACCAAAAGTACAGCATTTTGTCAAAAGATGACAGATTGTTCCAGGATTAGATATGCTGCTTATCACCTCCAAACTGGTCCAAGGTAACATCGTATTACCATCTCTTATAGCACCATCCATGGAACCTGGTGCAATGTCTTCACTCCACTCTGCTTCCCTGCAGTTACTACATCTGTACGTCTTGTTGCTCAGGGAACTTTCAGAGAATGGGTTCTTTGCCTCTCAGCCATACCTCTCCCTGAAAGCGTCTTTGACACTATGCCCTTCCATAACGTGCAAACAATGCCTTACCTTTAATATAACTCCAATTCCAAGCCACCTCCCACAATCGTTCCACAGCTAGTTAAACGCTTTTGCCTCTCAGTGCTTCTGCAACCAGTCACTAACAAAACTCCAATGCAGATTCTGTGTTACTCATTCCTGGATTTTGAGTGCAGGAAGGAAATCAGATTTCAAATGAAGTTTGAAGCGTGATGTGGAAAAAACAGAGTCGCCAGCATGAGCCTTATGTTGCATACTAACAGACCCCTTAATTCCTCACAGCTCTTAACCTTTTGGTACCCTACTTTGAACTTCTGTAAAACTAGGGTGCTGGCCTGCTCTGTGGGTGGGTGATTATAACACTGAATTAATATTTGTAAATTACTGTGATGTATTTGAATGAAAAATGCAGGACTGTAAAGAATTATGGTTATGATGAACCTTCAATTCTTTTTTAAGTTGGTCCATCTGTCATTGTAACCCATCTTGAAGCAGACAATTATTCAAAAAACTTAAAATTTGTTGTGTAATACTAGTTAACGAGACAGGCAACTGTTTTAATGTAGCAAGTAGCTAAAGGAAAAAAAAGAAACCTCACTTACACTTTACAGTCCTTTTCTATATATATGGCTTTTTTGCTATGGGAAACAGCGCAGCTGTTGTGTAAGATACTCCTGTATTATTATATAGCAGGACTTCAGATTTACCCTGACCTACTCGGAATGGATATCTACACTACAGTGTGTTGTTATGAGACCTCTGTGATACTTCTTTGATAATTTTTTGCAGACCTCCATTAGAAACATGGAAAAGCTACTTCAAGAGTGCACACTTACAGCTTACTGTTTACCTATACACTCATAAGATCAAAATCCCTGGTCTTACTGTTTTTGTTAACAAGGAGCACTAAAAGTCTTCCCACATACTGAGTTTTGGTTTCCATTTTACAATCTGAGATGACAGACGGCACAAAAATGATGAGAAAACTGTGGGGAGGCTTCCAGAAGATTGATTCTCTCATCAGCTGATTCTTTTCTAGTTAGTCTTTTATTGACTACAAAGGTATAGCCAATGCAGAAAAGGAGAACCAGACTGCCCTGTTTAATCCTGAGGGCATTGGCAAAAGGTGATCACTTCTTGAGAAAACAGAGGCCTGCAAGGAAGTCAGCACGCTGTACGAGCCGTTAAGCTGATTTAAACACACAGGGGATGCCTGGGGTTCAGCTCAAGATCTCTGAGGTGTGAGATGAGAATGAAGCCATCGCACTGACTAATATTACTGGGCTTTGGTAGCAGGTGGTATAGTTGATCAGTCAGGAACCTGTCATTTGGAGAATAGGCCAACAGATCTGAGAGACATGAAAAATCCTTTGGTTTCTGCCCCCCCCCCCCAACCTCCTTGTTTGCCAAGAATAAAAATGTTGTGATTGTGAACTTTAGCAATTACCAGCTAAAACTTTTCACAGTTTATGCAGCTATAATTAATAGCGCAATAGAACCAAAATACAGCTACGGAGCACACACCAGAAGGATGTACCAAGTGCTTTAAATGACATTATAAGCATTTGCACAGATTATTGCAATAACAGTGTCTGCAATTCTGACGGGTCAGATTCCAACAGAAACCACAACCAGATGACAGAAAAAGAAATTCACACAGGAATATATAATGCCTCAATCCCATTTATATTTATTTTGTTAAAAAAACCTGTACTTTATCATTTGGAACATATACCCCAGCGCCTATGTTGGGCACATGCTTGGAGGCCCTTCATAGCAACGGGAACTTGCAACGGTTTCTGGCGTGTCCTTCTCCAGTAAACAAGAAGCACCAATGAATGGGTAAAAGTTAATGCCCGTGTATTTCTGGAATGACAGACTGTGCCTATAACGCTAAATTTTTGCCACGCGTATATTCTATTTTCCTGTTCTTTTTCCAACTTTATATTTACTCTCTTTCAAATTTTCAGATAAAAGCCTGTTTCTACTGCTTGGTAAACAAGATGAAAGTGTTAAACCTAAGCAAGGGAGACCAAAAAATCTTTCACGTTCCATAAGCCAAAATTTCAGTTGTCTTTTTGCACAAACACATCTGTAGATGTACTTCTGGTACACAAATGGCTTGTTCATGGATTAGCTGGGTTTAAAATTTCAGCATACAAGCATGTATCGTTTGTTTCTTAACAACTGGCTGGCATTAATAACCAAAATCACTGCAAATCCTTGTTTCAAAGTCCTGCATCTATAGATATTAGAAGAACCTGTGTAATTTGTGACTGATTAATCTTGACATTCAAAAGTTTAACAGAAATCAAGGGGGAAATAAGTATAGGAAATTCAAGGTTAATTATTTCAAATACATTCGTTCCTGGGGACAAAAAAATTGGAACTCTCTAATTGTGGGCTCTACACAGACAACTGGTACACCCATTACAAACACATGATAACTTCACACTAATTCTTTAACCCAGAACTTTACAGTACAACTGGAAAAAGAACACATGCAAGGCATATTATCCCATAAGAGAAGGCTGCCCTCTAAAAATGCATTTTTCCAAAAGTGTAAACAATTTTGAACAAGGTGCCATAGCTTTCCTCACTGATATGGAGGACTATTGCAATTTTATGTGATCGAGGTTACCATGCAGCAGCTACCACTAGTCAACCAAAATGGTTGCATGAAACAACTTTCTAAGTTTCCTCACCAGAAAATTTCGCAAATACTCAGATTTTTGTTGCTACTTCTGAATGCAGTGTTGTCTAACTAACTTCACAATAAAATGTGAAAGTGATGTCACCATAACTTTAGCTAGCCTATTAAATTTGCTAATTCTTTTCAAACTCAAAATACATGCTTATTATTATGAACTCATTTTTAGCTGCATGCATGGAAGGTATTATCTTCAGGCTTCATACAGAGAACCATACCTTCCATCGTTCTTGTAAGGACATGCTGAGCAGACAGGGAGGAATATTATTCTAAATACTATTGGCATGAAAATAAACATCATTAAACATAATTCTACAACACACTTAACTTTTTTGGAAATACCTTTTACTCTTTTGAAAACAGAATAATACTTAAAAACCAAGATAATAACAACTACTAAAGCAAACACTCCTGCTCAAAGTCTATATCAAAAGCTGCTGCTTTTTGGGGTCTTGGAGTCAGCAGTAAACCACTTTGGCATCCTCCTAGAAATCCTTTAATGTAATTTTAAAGTGATGAGACAAAACTCGGTACATACTCTATCAATGCACCCATACTACTAACTGATTCAAATAAACCAAAAACCAGAACATGTCACACAGTGTCATTAACTAATTAGCTATTAGGATTCATACGAAACACATCAATAATATGCTGTCCCCAAAAAACAACAATTTTTGAGTACATTTTTCAGAGTGGCTCGAGATTTCATGTTTTCATCTCATTGCTTCAAAATCACCTCAAATACCTATGTATTTGGACCCTATACACAAACAACGTGGTAACTTTCCCAGACAGATAGAATCAAGAACACCCACCCAAAAGACGTTCTCCAAAGATATCACAGGGATTTACGATCACAAAATAATTTTGGTTTGAGACTAGGAAACTGTGATGAGGCAACCAATATGTAGTGCTGCTATCCTTATAACTTTGCCCCAGCTGAACTTCCCCTCCCAGCTGATCGCCCCCCCCCCCCGTGGTTGATACAATGCTAGTGTGTTTACTGTGAGTCTCCTATTGTGATCAACAATCTAAGCAAGCTTTGTAAAGGAAAGGAAACTGTTTTTCCTAAGAGTTTTACTTCGGTGAAGAACAGGCTCCTGAGCCATCATTCTAGTACACCACCAGGTGTTAAGCCAACCTCTTTCGCTGCGATGCATTTGCATTTTTTAAAGTCAGGAGCTGCAGAACTTGGGATTTTAACTCATATCTTCACTGCTAGAGATTCCTGCTCAGCCACTAACCTGCGGCTCAGGAGAGCACTCACCTGAATGGCATTGCGGAACACTATACATAAAGCAAGACGCCGTGATGACCAAAACTCACATTTCATAAGTAGAAAGTGGTCATTTCGTACCCTACCCTCTCTTCCGTTAAGGTTTTCCTAAACACCAATCACTCTCTTTTGAACTCCGTCCCCACAAAGACTGATTTACAGCAATTCTGTGTTTTCAGATTCTGCCAGTAAAGGTAATGCATAAAGCATTGGCGTATCTGTCTGGTAGCAAACCCATGGCTGCACAAACTCAGGTTGCTGAAGTGAAGTTGTAAGGTTGCCTGTTTTCACTGCCTCAGTTTGGGCTTCTCAGTCACCCATCCCCTGGCGCATAATGCCCTTTTTCAAAAGATTAAGAAAAACCCTTCCTGATCATTGCTCAGTCCTCATAACAGAGGTGTCAGAACAAAATTCTCCACCTCCTAAGACTGATCTAAGTGTATGTTTTATCCTAACCCTTCATGACAATGACACCAACATTAAAAGAGAAGAAAAAAAAAAAAAGGAGAGCAATAGCAGCAAGAATGTTGAAGGTCTTAATGATATAAAGATTGTTAAAAGAGACAAAACAGACTGTCTTCACAGGAAATATGACAATTATTTCAGCAGGCTCAAGATGTTAACTTCATAACTTCCTTTTATAAAAATAAATGTGCTGACAAAATACACACCTTCAATAATTATATATATTTATGTGCGTGTTGTTATCAAGTACTTACATTTTTATAAAGCAAAACTTACTCCTAAAACACTAAAGTCTGTGTTAACTTTGCTCCTTCTCCTCCCAGCAGAACCTTGTGGAAGCCGCATCCTTTTCTTGTCTTTGAACAAGAACAATATGTCAATTTTGAGGCCGAGAATAACCTATTTTTTTTTTTAATTCCATGTTTTGGATGGTCATTGATGACCCCTCCTTGCCTCAGCACAAGTTGCTGAGGCTGTGAAAGCACGCAGGAGTAACCAGCCAATGACATTATAGAACAATGAGAAGGTCAAAGTTGCATTGCATATTGCTGTCCTTCCTCAAGCACTGAGCGCAGCATCCAAAGGGGAAAAATTAACCCTTTACTCATGTTCTGTAATGATATTTCTTATTACTCGAGTAAAATAGAGCAGGATGTCCTGCTAAGCAAGAGCAAGCAAAGCAGGATAAAATTCTTGGGAAAGGAGGCTATAATTAAGGCTTTTGCTTGCCCCCTCATTCTGCCTTTTGTGTCCAAAAGAAAAAAAAGTTGCCAGTGAGAAGGACATGGAAGTGTCTTTTGTTATCCAAAGAAATGAACTACAGTTTTCATCCCACTAGGGGTTTCCACAGTAAATGGAGCCTTTCTTTCTTTCAGCCTTATTTTAACAGTTCTCAAACTGACAAACTATTAAAAGCATCAAGTTATCTTCCATTGGAAACACACCAAGGGAAAAAGTCCTATCTTTATTCCTCAAGACAAAAATTATTAATTTTAATGTAAAAGCAAAGAAACACGCAAGAAGGGAAAACATCAAATAGCAATTTTCCAATACATAGCATATATTGGAAAATGCATCCCAGTATAGGCATAGCAGGAGCTTACAAAACTGCAGTGCTTCATATATTTTCATATTCATACATATGCATATAGATGTACAGAAATGAAGTGTATATCATATACATATATGTTTGTGTACATTTCATGGGTTCAAATAAAGCAGTTGCTGGGCTTTTCTATTTAAATTCCAGGCATCTGATATTAGCTGATATTAGTTAATGAGCCTGGAACCTTATCTGACTGCCCACATTGTATACATTTTGCAAGCTGCCAGCTGTGCGTCAGAGCTGCCTCATAATGTTCATGTTTGCTTATAGGCAAAAAAAAATTACAAGTCTTTCCTAAAAACCCTGAAATTCACAAAGTAATGAAAGAAAATCTCCTTAATTTATGGCATCCTTGTTGCTTATTTTATGAGTTTGCAAATTTTTGTAATAATAAAAAAAGAGACATACAGAATTATCTATGCCTTCATTGGAAGAAAAATAAATGGGTTTTGGACTCCCAGATTCACGAGCCTGATGCACAAATTCCATCCCCCATGACATAAGCAAAACTGGCTCAGCAGCTGCTGGCTGGTAGAGCACTATAGCTGAGGAAATAATTCCATCACAGAGCTCCCCTGCCAAATGGAAAAGCCAACCAAGGCCAGTGTGAGACAGAAAACGAGGAGTGAAGAGACATAAAACATTTCCTAGATAAATGTAAACCATCATTTCTCCTTAAGCTTAGCTGTTTCATATTTCTCCCCCAACCAGAATCAGCCCAAAATCTTTCAGGGTGTTTTAAGTTGCAACAGTATTAGGAAGAGGCCACAAATGCAGTTACTTGCACAGCTTTAAAATGACACCACTCGTGACTTTTAACAGGATTTACACATTCAAATGCGTTTCCACACAGCTAAACAGAAAACATTGGTACATTTAATATTCGAGTCGACAGCGGCTTTCCTTTTCCTTCCAGATTTCTATTTGAGAGACAGAATTCAATAATCGCTTCTACTTCTCAAAATCTGACTTGCCTGGAGAGTAACATTTTGACCAAAAAATAAAGTACCATGTGTTCCATTATTATGAATTATCATGGCACACAATGAGAAAGTGGATTTAATGTACAGTCTGGACCACTCAGTAACATATTTATGTAAGAACTGTTATTCAAATTAAGATAGGTTAAACAGAGAACTGGAAGAAATTACTAACTACTCGTAGACAATATCAGCTGCATGGTCAAATGCGATAAATTTGTGAGCCATCTTTCAAAAATAATCTCAGATAGAAGAAACCCCAAAGCTAGTTAGTATTCATAATTAATAAATAAAATCACCCTTGCATGCCAGTTGTATTGAGGAGAATAAAAGATTGATTTAAAATGAAGGCAAGAGGATAATTTGGTAAGGAAAAAATGCATGTGCCCCAAGTTGCTCTGAATGTACCAAATAAGGATCAGAAGACCCGCCACTGATTTTAGAGTTTGGATTAGGCCCTAAGTGCTGCATTTATCTGTGATATACAGAACAAGAAAGGGTACACAGCATATATACTTGCTTTTGCATTTAGCTGTCCTTTCGTGATTGAAATTTCATGAGTAACCTGATGGTTCTTTATGTAGCACAGACATTCAAGAAAAGCAAAAAAAGTGGATTAATTATGCTGGTGCCTATTGCATAAGCTTTTCTGAATGAGGGTCCACATCCTTTGCTGAAAAATGTAGATTAGAAAGGGGCAGTAACTAGTGTAGGGTGGACAAATTCCAGAGCTAGGTGACATGGCCAAAGCATAATAAAACAGAACCACCAAGTTAATAATTTTAGCAACATTAGAGAGTCTTCAGTAGAGGTGCACCAGCATACATGGAGATGATTGTGTTTTAATTTTTTTCATTATCAAATTTATTTAAATTCATCAGCCCTGAAGAGCAAAACATATCAATAGCCAACTAGAAGATCATGCAGAACAGACAAAGATCACACTCCTCAAAGTCTGAGAGGTTTTATGCATACTTATGCCACAGCCTTCAATCTTCAAAGGAGGTCATTCATATAAATTCAGTAAAGACAGTAATGTGTGAATCTGATGCTCCCTGACCTCTCTTCCACCTTTGAAAGCAACTCTAAAAGCCTAAACAGTAAAATTCAAGCAAAAAAGGCACCTCCACTGCTGCCAAACAGATAGATAGCCTATGTATGCCTGAACTCAATTTACAAAGCAGAGACACCACTGTATGTTAGCCACTTTAATAGATTCAAGTTTATTTTCAGAATATACATCTACCTTCAGCAAGTGGCAAAGAACAAACAGAATAAAAATGCTGACAGAGACAAGGACCTGTAAGTCAGACAAAAGGCAACTGAGGGAACAAAATTAACAAATCCATTATTGTTTTATTTTCATAGAAAACAAGCAGGTTTTCTTCCAGAATTTGCCACAGCAAGAACAACAATAATGCCTGTAAATCTCATACTCCAGAAGCCAAATAATACATTGGACCTGCTCACGTACAATATATTGCAGATACTTTTTAGGAGCTTTGATATAGTCACCCTCAGGTCTAGTCCCACTATATTGGATGAAACGCTACAAGTATTCATACAAGATGAATTCTACCTAAGAAGCAACAAGAAGAACCTATTGTAAAGTATATGTCTGGCCTTAAATGTTGCTGGAACAGTAATAAGCTCTAAGCAACCTATGAATCTAGAAATGGCAGTAAATAGGATTGCTTTTGGTTTATAAACTGTTAGTCTGTTTCATAGAGCAGTTCATACCAACAGTGCTCGTGCCCCATGCCGAGAGGCCATGAAGACTGATGGAATTAAATCGCATTAATATAGATAAATTGACAAACCTTCATCTGATGCAGCCACCTTTAGAGAAGATGAGCATGTTTTGGAAAAATCACTCTAAGCAGTAACATCAACTAGAAGGGAACGTACAACACAAGTAGGGAAAAAGTTTCTGAATGGTTACTAAAACTGTGGAAACAGCAGCAGCAACCACTTCTTGGTACTAAACAACCAGCTCTCTCCCCCTCAACATTTTTCAAGAGTCTCATTTTGGTGTTTTAGCTGCTGTTTTGGAATTGATTTTTTTTCTTTTTCCTTGGAGTTAATTGCAAGCTAAATTCAAGGCAGAGAATCTTTTCAGATAAAATCTTCCTGGTGCTTTTTTGTGCTATAGAAGAATTTCTTGACATGTTCTAATGTGCTTAATTATTACAACAGTCACTTAATATTCTTTGCAATCATTTAATGAGCAGAACACAATGAACTCTTTAAGAATAAAGAGGATAATTTAGAAACATCATTTCTACTCTTCCTACTAACTGAAACGAGTAAGGTGTAAAAGGATAGAATGGTGAGTCACATTTCCTTCCTTTCACTCAATAAATCAAATGCAGAGATGAAAACACACAAAAGATATTAACACTAAACTCGAAAGATTTATGGATGAAAATATCTCCACAAAATAGAAAGGAAGCAAGTGTGTTACACTATTGAAACTAGATGCTAGCAGCAAACACGGCTAGGAATACTTTTATCAGTGCTATGTATAACTTTACTGGAACAAGACAGAATAAAAAATGGAATGCTAAAGAATAAAAGATCCATACGAGGCCTAATTATTTTCGTTCCTGTTATATATCCAGTCTTTCAATGAAACTCAATGAAGGATTACTCTGAA
This sequence comes from Rhinopomastus cyanomelas, assembly GCA_013400115.1. Lineage (NCBI taxonomy): Eukaryota > Metazoa > Chordata > Aves > Bucerotiformes > Rhinopomastidae > Rhinopomastus > Rhinopomastus cyanomelas. The sequence continues at coordinate 9,622 of VXBP01008897.1, forward strand.
CTGAGTTCATATTCCTTTACTTAAAGCTGATTACCAGTTTGGTATTGGTCCATCATGATTTTAAGATTACTTAATATGTTAGCAAGCTTCAAAGGACAACATCCCCAAGAAACCTGCATATTATTTAAGGAGGATATTAACATCTGCCCAAAGATCTGGTTAAAACTTTCTCTCACAATTTGGTCTACCAAATCAGGCATAAATATATAAAAATCCTGACAGGCCAGAGGGATTCTGTGTTATCCAGAGGGATCTCAACGAGCGATAGAAGTGGGCCTGTTGAACCTCACAATGTTCAACAAGGCCAAGTGCAAGGTCCTGCACCTGTGTCAGTACAATCCTCAATATCAAAACACCATAGGTGATGAGTTGGTGGAGAGCAGCCCTGTCGAGATGAACCTGAGGGCACTGGTAGATGGAGGAATGCACGTTTTAGGGCAAGGAGAGCTCACAGTCCAGAAAGCCAGCCACACCCTGGGCTACATCAAAAGAATTCTGGCCAGCAGGTGGAGGTAGGTTATTTCTCCCACTCTGTTCCACTCTTGTAATACTCCACGGGCAGCACTGCATCCAGCTCTGGAGCCCTAAATGCAAGAAGATGATGAAGCTGTTGGAGAGGGTCCAGAGGAGAACCACCAAGATAATCAGAAGGCTGGAAAGCATTTCCCAGGGCCAGGCTGAAAGAGCTGGGATCGTTCAGCCTGGAGAAGTGGCTGGGGAGATCTTCCAGTACTTAAAGGGGCCTATAAGAAAGGATTTTTGGCAGGGCCTGTTGGAACAGGACAAGAGGTGATGGTTTTAAACTAAAAGAGAGATGATCTAGATTGTATTACAGTGAGGTTAATGGAGCACTAGAACAGGATACCCACAGATATGCTGGAGATATTCAAAATCCTCCTGGACACGTTCCTGTGTGATCTGCTGTAGGAGAACTTGCCCTGGCAGGGCTTGCTCTGGATTAGATGGTTTCCAGAGGTTCCATTCTACGACTCTAAGAAAGCTGTTTTCATAACGAAGGTGGCGAAACACTGGCACAGGTTGCCCTGAGAGGTGGTAGATGCCCATGGATGAGTCAGGTCAGTATACTGGGCTCTGTCCCCCTTATAAGGGAATAATCTATAACAACTATCCTTCTTCTTCCTTGGTAGAGGCAGTTGTGATGCGTGGTGCTAGCTGCTGCCTTACCCTTGGCAGCCCCTCAGGTGGATATCTAGTGGAGTCCCCCAAGGGTCAGTACTGGGACCAGCCCTATTCAATCCAATCATTAAACCATTTCTGCAGGGTAGAATGGGCAGAGCTTGCGGCACCTCCACTACAGGCTGCTGGGCAGGCTGACAGGCCCTGCCCCTCTTGCTACACTGTGCTGGTGGGCAGTGGATGAAGGACCCACCCATGTGTGCCCCCACGCTGTGTGCATCTGGTGTCTGTGTGGATGCGATACAGCGACTCACAAACTACTGTGGGGGATATTGACTGATGAAATTAACTCAAATTGTTTACATTAAGAGCAATGTAGTAACGTATGAACGGAGTAGCACTGCAGTGCATTTGAGCTCCTGAAGATCCTGAGAGAAGAGTTAACTGAAAGCTTTCTTGCAACACAAAGCAACAGGAAAGCCAAACTCATGGCATTCAGAAGCAGTACTCACACTGGACTTCTGCTATAGTGGAAAAACTGTGTGTCACTCAAAAAGATGGGAAGTTTCTATCCATTTCCATTCCTCATAATGCAGCTAATTCACACCGTGAAGGATTAGCAATATGACATGGATAACATATCCATCTTTTTACAGAAACTAGATTTTTTCTTTTTTGAATAAAGCATTACTAGACTGAAATAAAAGAAAACTTCTTCTGAAAGGGAGCAACTCAAAATTTTCAATTGGTTCAGCTGAATTACACGTAAACAGCTGTAAGACAGACATGCAAACACTCAGGTATTCTAGGTGCAGGAATTTTAAGACCCAGGACTACATCTTTTAACCTTCAGACTACTACTTGTATGCCATGTGTGGTACATTACTGAAGTTCAAAAGAAATATTTTAAACAACATTTCAAATACTCTTTTGGTGATTGTTTGAACATGAAATTTTGCTTACAGAGGGAATTGCTCAAATTCTTCATCAAACACTTTTCCGAGAGAAGGAAAAAGGGAAGCAAAAAACGTAGGGTTTTTTAAAAAGGAAAATTCCTAATTTTTCTTGTACTCTAATATTTCTAGTAGTGGATCACATCATCAGTTTAGTACTATTTCTACAGTAAGAGAGAGTGAGCATCATTTTCTGCTCTTGACAAGCTCCCCCTTAAATGTGCCTCTTAGATGCGCTGCCCTATGTCACCAGCTAGCTCTGTGCAGCCTCTGTTTCCATGGCTGCTTTTAAAGGTTTTAAGCCTCCTTTTTCACCTGGAAATGCAAATTGAGAAAAATCTATCAGCAAGATTGCCTAGTAAGTATTTTTAATCAAAAACTAAATTTTACAGGATACATTTGTAGGTTGTATTAACAGGATGCATGAGGACTGTGTTTGTGTGAATAAACATGGCAATTTACAAATGTTAACTTGACCGGTCATTTGGTTTGTGTGTAAAAATGCAGGTATGCTGTGTGCATAATACCTGCATTAGCAAATTTCCACCCAGAAATCTAGAAACCTAAGTAGCTTTTTCAGTCAGATCACAGAGTAAAAGGGAAAGAACAAAAAATTCCCCAAAAAATGAAGTAAGCTTCAAAAGTATGTAGTAGTTCAACAATACCTTCCTGTGAGCCATATCCACCAGAACTGACAAGAATTAGGATCTTAAGCAAAATTTGAAATGAACACATTCAAGAGTAGGAAAAAAGTGAAAATAGATAATACTGAACAATATTGTCTACCCTGTTCCCTGAAAAACATCCCTGAACACTAAAATGCTTAACAGATAATTGCTTTGTAGCACAGGGTGTAGTACAGATTCAGACTATGTGAAACTACCCCTGAAATCGTTATGGCTGCAGAGTACCCATGTAGATAAAAACCACCAACTTGTTGTCAGCCCCGAGATGAGGTTACAATCCAGAAGTGTTATTCTGTGAGTGGTTTTCTAGACAGCTTACAGAGGGTTGATACAGACGTAATGGACCATGTATGGCACACAACACATTTGTAACCCGAGGATGATAAGTGTAAGCAACCACAGTAGTCATGCCTATGAAACCATGACACTGAGAGGCAGGTTATCACATGCTGGCTGCAACAGTGCCTTCAAGCACCTGCTCTCCAGCCCTAGCTCTGTTCAACACCTAAGCCAAACTGGCAAAGGTAGACCACTACCACAGTGGCCATCCTTTAGCAATACATGTGTGGCGTGTACTTCCAGTGCCCGCATGCATGCATGAGTACCCAGAAAAAAAAAAAGAACAACACCACCACAACATGCATGCAAGGCACAATTGTGTAAGATTCTTTTTCATGTCTGTAAAGAATGTCTGAACCCTCAACATACACAAAAATTTATCATCTTATGACCTTAATGATAAGCTGCTTGAGCAATAGCAGTAGTTTGGGTTTGTTCTGAGTCACACAGCATAGAATGACAGAAGGGGTTGGGTTGGAAGGGACTCTGATGAGATTATCTAGTTTCAATCCTCCTGCCAGAGGCAGGAACACCTTCCACTACATCAGGTTGCTCAAAGCTCCATCCAACCTGGGCTCCATCCACAACTTCTACGGGCTACCTATTCTGCTATCTCACTACTTCTTCCTCATCTATATCAGATTTCTTCCTTACATCTAATGTAAATCTACCTTCTTTTAGTTTAAAGCCATTATCCATTGTCCTATCACCACAAAAAAAAAAAAAAGTCCCTCTTCAGCTTTCTTGTAGGTCCCTTTCAGATAATGAAAGGCCACAATGAGATTTCCCCCCATGAACGAACTTTTCTCCAGGCTGAACAACCGCAACTCTCAGTCTGTCCTTGTAAGTGTTGCAGCCTCCTGATTGTTCTTATAGGGGTCCTCTGGACCCTTTCCAACAGTCTCATATCATTGTCTTGAACTAGATGCAATACTCCAGGTATGGTGTCACAAGAGCAGAGTATAAGGTGAGAAATCAAACTCCCTGTGCCAGGTATGCTTTTTTTCATGCAGCTCAGCATAGAGCTGGTCTTCTAAGCTGCACTCACACACGGTTAATCGTGTCCAGCTTTACATCAAGCAGCATTGCCAAGTACTTCTCAGCACAGCTGCATTCAATCACTTGGAGAGATCAGCATGAACTGATCACTGAGCACCTACTGTTCAAACACTCTCAAAGGATGCACTCCTGAGTCTCATGGTGTTTGCCTGAAAGCAGCAGCAGCATTCCCAATCAGCGGCAATGAGAAAGAGTAAACTTTTCTCCTGTATGGGCACTCACGTCAGAAACAGTCATTCCTTTAGGATAAGACAGATAATTTCAGTGGCATATGTCTCAGCTAATTCTGATCCTTCAGACACTGGCTAAAGTTATGGGGCAATATCTGTGGAAATATAACCTCCCAAGGACACATGCATAGAGAAACAGATGGCTTGCAACAGACTGTTTAATCCCAAATCAAACAAAACAATGAGCACTTCAGAATGACTGCTTGTGTAGACGCTTCTGTTAGAGAATGTGGCCTACAGACAGACAGCTTATACAAGAAGATCCCCAGAAAAGCTTATTCAATATAGTTACAAAGTCCACAAGTTCAACCTCTTAAGAAAAGCACTTCTCCAGAAATAACCTGTGGGTATTGAACAAATCATCTTTTCTAGCGCTCTATTTTATATATTAACTTCTGCTAGTAAAAATAGTAATTTTTAAATCAGTAAGAAATAAGAATTTGTCTTATTCTTACCTCCTCCATAAAGAGACATTATGCCTGAAATAATTAAATTTGTCATTTGTCATCTTTTGAAACTATTAAAGATCAACTGATGGAAAGGCATCAAAGAACAAACCTGTTTTCTTAACACTAAAAGGAATTTCACATCACAACGTGGAACACTAAGAAGCTCAGAAGGCAAAGAGCGTAAGAATAGCTCAAGAAGCTGCATGCTCTTGAAAACGTACTCGAGAAAAACAACAGCGTCACTATCACATGAAACAGCATCTCTGACATTATTGAACGTGATCCTACAAACACACCAGAAGAAATTAGCTCATTGTTCACATGAATATCAGAGGGAATAAAGCACCCGTTATACTTGCTAGTATTGATTCTTCTATTGACATGCTTATAATATCTTTGAATACTGAGATAGCGATGAAATCCTCAAATACCCCAAGGTCCCCTCTCCGCTCTGGAAGAGTTCACCAGAGAAGCCAGCTTACCCTGAGAGGTGGTAAATACCTCTCTAGCAACAATGATTGCACTGGGTTCTGTACCTGCCTTTACCCAACACCTTCAGTTCTAAATCATCAACATTACAAGAACTTTCTCAAACTAAATATTACCACTGTGACCACAACTCATATCTTTCAAAACATCGTCAGCCTGTTACCTAGTAGAAATACTGAGAAATTAAGAAACACTTTAAGAGGTGGTCTATAGAACTAAAAACTGAATTACGCTGTTGTTGATTTGCAACTTGTTTCGTGCTGAGCACGGTGAGGGAATGCATCCTATCCCCAAAACCCTACACTTTCAGTTCATCACCTTAACGCATTGTGTCAGAATTCAGTGAAGGCCTAGGGTGGGGGGGAATGCGCATGTGAGATCCACGCCTGGGATGACCTTTCTCAGTTAACAGGAAGACGCAATCTAAATACCTCCAAAACAGTCTAGCGCACAGGGAATCCCGTGATTGGCAGCCACTGAACAAATTGGGTCCTGCAATCTGCCTAAATAAGCAGTGAACAAATTTGTCCCTCCGCAGTGATTCCTGTACAGTACCATGTACAAACTGGACATTCATTCATTCTTTCTGGATATTGTATCACTATTAGCAAGAAAGGAATCTAATTCCCAAATTGTGGAAATATTTCATTGATTTAAAACTCTCCTTTGAAGGGTTAGAATTTCCTTTTCCCATTCTTTCCTTAAAGCTATTGCATAGTGTTAGTGAGGAACACTTCAACAGTGAACAAACCGTATATAAATAATGTAGATCAATAATTTTCAACATGTGGTCTGCAGACTCTCTGTGTTCACACAAGCTCGATACCAAAAGGAAGTCTACAGCACTAAGTTAACCTTTTCTGCAGAGAGACACATCCCTCCACTGAAAAGTTCTCAGAGATCCACAAATCAAAAAGATTGTAAGCCACTGATGTAAGTTATCTGTAAGCAGTTTTAATATGTGTAGATTTAAAATGCCATTTCCATTTAAACCAAATTTAGAGATTTAGTCTCACTGATTCATACAATGGAAATATCAAAAATTCAGAGTATTATTGTACCACTCTGTCAACTGAAAAAACACGAAGGAATTTAGAGGCAAATATTTTAATATATAAAAGCCTAAACTTTTGCATTTGTTCTAGTTTTTGCACAGGCCTTCATGCTTGGCTCTCAACAGATTAGTTTTTCATTCTTGTGCTAACTAACAAACAAAAGCAGTAGAGCAAAAAAAGGCTCTTTAGTACAGCTAAAAAAAAAAACTCTTGAAATCAGTGGAATTAAAATCTGACAAAAAGCATCCAGAATGAGAGAGCCTGTTAAATATAGACAGCACTGACAAATAAACAGTCTATATTTGTTTGAAGAGCTTGTTGGGCCCCCATCCCCCTCCAGTACTATTGAAACATGTCCTTATCTCAAGTACTTTTCACATATCAGAGAAGTGGTACATTTCAAAGCCTGCACTAATGTTTTGCATTTCCATTCCAAGTGAAATGCACTTCAGTAGGTAAACATGAGTATTCAATAAAACTGTTGCTAGACACAATGGAAGAGAAAAAAACCAAAAAACCAAAACTGTTTCAAAGTACATTGGTAAGAAAATAATTCTAAAAGCATTGGCTAATACTATGAAATACTGAAGAGCCAAATCACTCAAAGCTGAAGACAGGATTAGAACAATTTTTAGCACTTAAGTTTGGGTCTTGTTTTTGTTGTTTGAGGTTTTTCTTTCTCCCAGGTGTTCACTGTACTTACAAATACAAATCAGGATGTTAGAATAATAATATTTTATAAATCTGTAGACACTTAAATGCCTCAGTTGAGAATAATCCCATCCCTCAAGGGTTGAGAGCATTCTAAGCAGTATGTACGTATTCCTTTCAAATGCTTCACACAGTTGGGGTGCGTGGGGTGGGGGAGACAGGGGGGTGACTTCAGAAGTGTTGCGCATGATTTTGCAAGCCCTGAAATTCATGATAGGTTGGGTTTGAGTACCTCAAGATTTCTATTCTCAGAACTTATTAGAAATTCATAGACAAAGTAACTACATTTCTTACTGGAGTACAGCACAAGGGGTCACAATCAAGAACCATGGCCTCTACAATATAGTCACTAATTTAAAAATATGTCGTGACTTCACAAATGGTGTACGCACATGCCTACATTCAAATGCTACCAGACAGTTTCACTAGCTTCAGCAAGGACATCTACACTAAGTTAAAAGCAAGTAAATTTTTAAAGTTTGGTGCTGTAAAGAACTTCATACTCTCCAAGATGATGCAAATGAAGAAACAAACAAGGTGAAGAGTGTTAATTGATTCATTAGAATCTTAATTTATCCCCTAACCTATTTCTACCCTTTCTTCACCTAGAGTTATATGCCAAAAATCTTACATGATGAATATTTTTAAATGAAATTAGTTGAAAAGCTCTGCATAATCTTTTCATACTTATGTATTTGACGTGAGTCTTCTGAAATAGCAATCATGTAAAATCTACAAAAAATGGAAGGGGATTTATGACACCAGAGGAAGAGTTTCTGATGGCAGTGCCTCACCACAGAGGAAGAACAACAGAGGCCAGTTGGGGATGTTGTTTTCTAGAACAAGCATTTAGATTGTCCCTCCGAATGGGACAGTTACTACTGACATTTCATTGCAGAAGGGACCTCTAGAAATCATCTAGTCCAACATCCTGTTAAAGCAGCATCTCCTAGAGCAGGGGTCCTCAAACCCCAGCCGGTGGGCCAGATAGGGCCCCCCAGGGTCTCCAATGCAGCCCACCGGTATTTACCCCCACCGGGGGCTGGGGGACAGAAACCGAGCAGCCACAGATGATTTCACGGCCGGGCTGAGGCAGGCGGCTCCCCCATCTCTCCCTCCCTCCCTGCCGCTCCCAGGCAGGACAAGCCAGGCAGCACAAACTGTAGCCTGGCCCCGACACTGTCTGAGGGACATTGAACCGGCCCCCCTGTTTAAAAAGTTTGAGGACCCCTGTCCTAGAGCAAATCACACAAGAATACATCCACGTAGTTTCCAAATGTCTCCAGAGACAGAGACTCCACAAACTTACTAGGCACCCTGTTGCAGTGCTCTGTTGCCCTTACCATAAAAAAGAGTTTCTTTATGTTCAAATTGAACTTCCTATATTCCAGTCTGTGACCGTTGCCCCAAGCCCTATCTCTGGGCACCAGCAAGAAGGTTACAGAATCATAGAATCACTCTGGTTGGAAAAGACCCCTGGGATCTACACTTGCCCTTGCTGAACCACATCAAGTTTCCCTCTATGCAACTCTCCAGCCTATTCAGATTAGGCTGGATGGCAGCACAGCCCTCAGTCGTGGCGTCAGCCATTCCTCCCAGCTTTCTTTTAATCAGCAAACTTGCCAACAGTACACTCTGTACCCTCAACCAGGTTGTAAACATACTAAGAGGTGACATATGCACCAACTGATGTTGTTCTCTCACGAATAGTAAATGTTCCACACCACATTTCTGCGTGCTGCCCCAGCTCCTGTTTCTGAGATGCCACCATATTCAGCCCTCAGCAAAATGATGGACTGCAGTGGTCTACATTTGTATCTCAGTGGTAAGGTCCTCAACCAGAAGAATCCTGGAGAATCAAAGATGATAAAAACAAGATGCAGTGTGTGTCTTCGGTAGACAGAAGTGGAGTGGGACAGCACTGTTTCACACTATCTTATAAAACAGTGGTCAGATGCCCTCAATCAAGGCAGAGGTCAGTCTTCCAGCAAGTTTGACTTTTTTCATCTTCTGCCTCAAATTTTTCATTTCTTCCACCTCCCTGATTTACAGTTTGAGCCAGTAGTCTTTCATTCTTTCACCTACTCCTTCCAGACAATCTACATGTTGACAGACTTGCTAAGTACAATCAGTTACATGTTTACCACGCAAAACCTTCTGAATACACCGGCCAATAATCCACGCTATGGTCTGCCAGTCAGATTCACTCTCAAAAATCCCTTTCATCACATTTTCCCATTTCTCTTCAGCACTCCAATCCAATTAGATTTGAACGGACTCTGCAGATCTTAAGAACTAAGTTGAGCCAAGAGTAAAAAGCAAGGAAAATGCCGATAATCTGTCTAATATCATTTTCATCTCAGAAAGACGTAAATATGAAAACTTTCCAGCAATCCGCAGCTGCTGAAAGTGTCCTCACTCCACAAAAACCTTTCAAATGTTTGCAGATAACACCACCATCCTAATAGGTAGTTACTCTCATTGTACCAAATGAAACCCTCACCAACAGCCAAATTAGAGTTTGTCCCTTCACGGCTGCATAACTGGAGGAAATTACTTTAGGAACACAACACAAAAAATCTACAAAGATATTTAATTTAACATTTCTCATCCTGCAAATACTTCTGTAACGTTTCAGTAAAATCTGCTTTCTACAAGGGCTCCTTTCAAATAGTTTTTCCATATAACTGAACACTGCTTCTACTGAAGGGTGGTTGGCAAAATTGTCTATGCCTGTTGTATCATTTCTATCATCAATCCTGTTCTAGATTGTTTCAGTAAGTTTACTGGACTTGCTGTCTTCTCAGGTGCCTGGCACTGTGGGTGTTGCAGACTTCCGGCTTCCACAGAAATTACATTCTTATTCTTCAGCCCCGGCCACAGTATCATTTTTTGTTTATTTTTTTAGTATAAACAGGTGGATTTAACATTTTTTTAAACTGCAAAAAATGATAATACAAATTTTATCATAAAGTTCTGGTTACTGGTGTGTCTTAAAATAGAAAGATAAAAATATTGTCAGAATACAAATTCTCTCTATCCCTTTAAATAGACAAGTATTTTAGTGGGTAGAAAAATGCTTGGCATGCAGGTTGCTTGTTTTTCTAAAATTTTTTACTTAATGCCTCTTCCCCACACCTTGGGTATAGTTCTTGCCAAGGTCCATTGTATAGATCCGTTTTACAGTGCAACGTCTGGAAAGCTAGTGCATACAGTATGCACCAAGAACTGGTTCTAACGGCAGGCCTAATAAAGCAAACCCCAAAATTAAGCACACCTTTGCATAAAATTGTAGAGTGGATTTAAGTTACAAAAATAAACAATAAATAGAGTCTTTCAGAAAGCTAAATAAGCACATATGACCTCTTCATTGATTTTAACACTTCATCACACAAAACAAATCTATGTCAACATGAGTGCCAAGTCTCCGAGGTAAAAAGTGTACAAGTCAAGGCCATGCAAGGAGATCACATACGTAGGAATTTGTATATTGTAACCATAATGAGGTGGCCTGCTGGCTGTCTCTAAGGAGACAATTCATGACACAGCACATGCTCAGAGAGAAGTGAAAGACGATTTTATAAATCAAATACAATCAGGAGTAAGTCAATAAGGATTCAATTTCTTAAAGAGACAAGAAGAAAGCATTCATGTGAAGAGCAGAGTCATGAGCACTGGTTAATAAGTCCCTTGGAGTACAGTCCTAGAGGGAAAAGGGGTCCAGGAAGACTGGACTTTTCAAAAATGAACTCCTGAAGGCTCAGGAGTGGGCTGTCCCCCTGTGTCATAAGACAAACCTGTGGGGTAAACGACTGGCCTGGCTGAACAAGGAGCTTCTGCTGGAGCTCAGGAGAAAGAAGAGGGCCTACCACCTTTGGAAAAAGGGGTTGGCTGCTCAAGAGGAGTATAGGGATTTAGTTAGGTCATGTAGGAAGAACATTAGGGAGGCAAAAGCTCAGTTAGAACTCAGCCTGGCCACCCCTGCAAGAGACAATAAAAAGACTTTTTACAAATATATTAACAACAAAAAAAAGATCCAGGGAGAGTCTCCATCCCTTACTGGATGCAGAGGGGAACATTGTTACTGAGGATGGGGATAAGGCTGAGATAATGCTTCCTTTGCCTCAGTCTTTAATAGTCAATCTGGTCATCCTCCTGATAC
>VXBP01008897.1:21293-56668 GCA_013400115.1 Rhinopomastus cyanomelas
GTTGATCAACAGCCGGCTGAACATGAGCCAGCAGTGTGCCCAGGTGGCCAAGAAGGCCAATGGCATCCTGGCCTGTATCAGGAAAGGTGTGACCAGTAGGAGCAGGAAGGTGATTGTGCCCCTGTACTCGGCACTTGTGAGACTGCACCTCGAGTACTTTGTCCAGTTTTGGTCACCACAGTACAGGAAGGACATTGAGGTGCTGGAATGAGTCCAAAGAAGGGCAACCAAGTTGGTGAAGGGGCTGGAGGACATACCCTGTGAGGAGAGGCTGAGGGAGCTGGGGTTGTTTAGTCTGGAGACGAGAAGAATGAGAGGGGACCTTATTGCCCTCTACAACTACCTTAAAGGAGGTTGTAGCAAGGCTGGTGTTGGTCTCTTCTCTCCAATTAGTGATGATAGGATGAGGGAAAATGGCTTCAAGTTGCGTCAGGGGAGGTTTAGATTGGATATTAGATAGAATTTCTTTACTGAGAGGGTGGTTAGGTACTGGAATAGATTGTCCAGGGAGGTGGTGGCGTCACCATCCCTGGAGGTGTTTAAGGAACGAGTGGATGTGGCACTTAGGGATATGGTCTAGCGGTTAGGCACTGGGAGAAAGGGCTGGACTCGATGACCCTGGAGGTCCTTTCCAGCCATGAGGATTCTGTGATTCTGTGATATGTAAGTAGATATTGCCCTGCAACAATACTACAACCTACTGGAATCAGCAAAGCTACTCACGTAAGTAAAGATTAATCATGCAGTCCTTCATGATGAGGCCTTTGACGCCAAACGTTATGTACCCTATTTACATAAACAGCACTCTGTTAATCTTCACTGTACTTCAGAGGGGTTGCCAATATTAAGACCCATTATCTGGAACATACTGAGGAATGTCAAGGCAAAGCAATTTTTTCATGTTTATACTGTGTCTTACTACTCTCCTACAAGAGAAAACTCACTTTGGATGACCAATTTCTGTTATGGCTCCTGAACAAATCATATGGCATTAAAACGCTAAACAAAGCTGTAACTTTAAGCCACTGAAAACTACGTTTCTGTTGCCAAAAATATTACCTACAGAAGTCTGCTCAGGGAGTTTTAAGTTGCTCAATTTCACCCCAATGATTGCAATGATTCTTCTTGTAGAGAAATGCCAATCATCTGTAATGAAGATGCATTAAATGGGGTGAGACTGAGGCAGAAAAATGAATGTAGTGTTTTAAGTAAACTTTTTTCTCTGACCATAAAAAGGAAGAAGAGGTGATTCAAGGAAGCGAATGCAGGACATGGAATGGAAAAGTGTGTGGTGTTTGAATGTCCTGTGAGAAAAAAAACACATAGCTGAAAGGAAGAGACCTTCTTACTCTTTGTTGTTCATCTGACAAAAAGGACCACTGGTGAAGGATTTGTTGCAAGCTATCCAGTAAGGAAACTAATTTTCTTTCAAATCCTATGGATGAAGTTCATGGGTTTAAAGGACTCTGAGAAATTTACATAAGACATTCCACATCCTTAGTCAGACCTTCTTTTCTTCCCCATTTGTAGACTATTACATGAAACAGCATTTCAGATTCTTCTGTTGTCATTCCTGTAAGCACATTCAGTCATAAAGGTTATTTCCAAATGCTGTTTCTCACATACGCAGTGGAGAGAAGCAATGCCACTGTCGACTCAGTGGTTGATTATGGATTTATAGCCTATAAATGTGAGGGCATATGGTGAGACTCCAAAATGGGTATCAAGTGTTCACACAGCCTCACACAGATCATGAAGTGAAGTGTAAAATAGGACACAAGTGACCTGGATACAGACATTGAGCATCTGCTCCAGCTGGATTAATTGAGGCTGGACATTACACAATAGCCTGATACAGATATAGACAAGCAGCTGCACACATAAGGCAGCTTGATTATGTCCTAGCCAAAAATTGACTATCATGGAGAAGACCTGGATTTCCCAACAGACATTCCAATTCCATTATGCTAGTAAATATGTCTTTAATCCCACCGCTTCTGAATTATCATAGTCTGTTGGAGAGCAGAGCACAAACAAGCAGGAAGAAGTCATCAGAAGATCATCAGCCAAGCCAACAGAAAGATAAGCATCCATTGAATCATGTCTAAAGTCAGACCTTGCCTGAGGGCGTGAAGGCTCCCATTTGAGGAACTGTATTGACACAAAAGGATGGACTGAATTGTTCTCAACCTCTCCCTCTGGGAAGAGTGAGGGACCCAATGGCTGAACCCCCCATAAACTAATTAAAAACTAAATCACCCATCAAAATCTTTGTGCTTACTACTACCCCCTACAAAACTTTTTGTGGACATCCTCCTCACACATAACACAACATAAAATCTCGGTCTTTTGGGGGAATGAGGTAGGAAGGAGGAGGAGTTGAGATGGCTGAGATGGAATGAGAATAGTAAGAGGGCAGAAGATGAATCTGACACCAAAAGGATCGTATCCCTCCTCCCCTGCAGATCCCCAGGACAAGGAATCCTGGTGGTAAGCTTTCTGGCTTGGCTAACCTTGCTGTGTGTGTCTGCATTTTGTATGCCTGTTTGTCTGCTTTAAGTACATAGTGCTTTCTGCAAATTAGTATCTGTTTCAGGTGCAGTGCTTTCCCCAAATCTATCCACAGAATTATCAAAGAACTTGTATGTAGTGTTGCATGTATGAATAAATTATACCTGTTATACTCTCAACTCTTTTGCATGAACACGGACTGGACCCACAACATAAAGGCTGTTCATAAGCATCTAGGCGTCAGACCGCCTGCTTCCTAGAAGGAGGGCCAGATGAACAGCATAAAGGCTGATTCATGAATGTCCTGTTAGGACCTACAGTAAAATTAATGCTATTTGTAGATCCAACAGCTGCTCAATTGAATGCTGGTTTGCATATCAGCTGCTCAAGCCCCCTCTAATAGAGGAGGACCTATCTAAGAGCAACAGAGGTTTATTCCTCATGAAATTATATCTGAGAAGGAACTTCTTCACGGTGAGGGTGACGGAGCACTGGAACAGGCTGCCCAGGGGGGTTGTGGAGTCTCCCTCACTGGAGATATTCAAGACCCGACTGGATAAGTTCCTGTGTGACTTGGTTTAGGTGATCCTGCTGTTGCAGGGGGATTGGACTAGATGATCTTTTGAGGTCCCTTCCAATCCATAGTGATTCTATGATTCCTGCCCCTACACCCTTCCTCTCATGCAACATGGTCCTTTATGTTCACTTCTTTAAGAGTAGGAGAATAGATGTTTTCTAGGCACTGTAAAGTACGCAGCAACAGGAGCTCAACATGGCTGCTGCTGAGAGACACAGTTGATCATAAAATGTAAATCAAAGCAAAACCAAAAGGAGGTGTATCTTAAACCCATGAAGTTTTCTTCACCTAGACAAAAAACTGTATCTGACAAGCACGATCACTTTCCTGGAAAAGGATGTGTTGACAGCACATCCAATTTAAAGATCTAGAGCCCTCACATCAGAAACAATCATCACTCAAAATATAAAGGCAAGGTCACGGAGACGCTACTTCCTGATGCAGTTTTACCTTAAGGCTCATTACAAACAAACTAGAGGCAAAAGGAAGAACTGATTACACGAAGCCAGAATTTCAGTAGCTTACAAAACTGGATGGCACATACTAATGCTAAATAGGAGTGCTGGATCATGAGGGGTTGCGGGGAGCATTTAGAATGCTGCATTTTTGTTCACATTAGTCTCTGTAGTCCAAGCAGATGGATGTCAGTCTGTCTCTCTCTCACACACACCTCCACGTTAGCAAGGCAAAAAAGAGAATGTTCTAATTTAGTGCTACAAGTTTACTCTTGCCACCTGTTTTCACTGTCACCAAGTAAAGGTGATTGTTTTCATATCACAGGTAGTTAAACAATTTGGTTGGTTTGTATCTACTCTTCCAAATAATCTAAACTTGGGGAGTGAGGTATTCATCAAATCAGAAGGAGTATCAATAAAATGTAGAGCAAGAATTTAGGGGACTCCACATTGTAGGACTAGTACTGCTAGGTTTGATATTAAAAATCCATTGTCTGACGATAGTTTCTTTCCTTCTCCAGATTCTTTTCAGCTCCTGTTCTTTTGTTTTGGTCCTCTCAAATTTTCTCCATTTTGTTCTATTGTTTTTCCTAAGAGCTACTTTTTCTTAATAGTTGTATGTTCCCACTACTGATTCTTCATGCAGCACAAGTTAAACGGTTCCATTTTTAGCACTAAATGAGCTGATACAAAGCCACATCAGGGTGTTGTTACAATTTAATGGATTAGTAACAAAGCAAATGAGCAAAGACTGGTTATGAGTGCTCCTGCCTAGCTCAGGGATACGCGGTAGCCTTCTGTGAACCTCACCATCAGCTTTAAAACCCCCAAAACATTTGTTAATCTGAAACATTTTTACTGTCGAAAGTCTTCACCGATTTTTTTACTACTTGGTCTGCATGTTCTTCCTGTTAGTATGGGCCAAGCTGCCAGGGCAGAAAACACAATCTTCTGTACAATACATATATAAAAGGACTTATTCATAATTCTTTGTCTAGCTTTCTCTAGCCTTTCAAAAAGTTTTCAAAGAGCCACGAGAAAAAAAGTAACAGAAATTTAGGTCTGAGAGAGATACCCAAACTGTTTCATTGAACATGAATGTAAATAATAAACACTTTTCCAATAAGAACAGGCATTTTTCCACTTTTTGGGGGTACTAGATTGGATTGGACTAGATGATCTTTTGAGGTCCCTTCCAATCCCCAGTGTTCAGTGATTCTGTGTTGGTGTTGAATACTGGATCAACTGAAGAACATGAGTAAAAAGCTTTGGAATACAGAAGTTTCATTACTTTTATAGTTAATTCACTTATATTCTATTAAATAATGTACTTATTTTTCATACCAATGCTCATACTTTTCCAGCTAGCCTATTACAGAGCAGAACAGGTTTCACATGAATTCAGTGGAAAATCATGATATGTAGAACAGAATAAGATTGAGGCGAACAGTTTTCAAAAACGCACATACTGAATTTGCTCACATAGTCAACTTTTTCCTGTTCTCCAGTCCATCTGCAAATACTGTTAAACAATTTCTTGCAAACGTTTAGAATACTTATGTGTTTCTATAAACTTAGTCACCTTGGTTAATAGATTAACATTTAACTGTGTAAAGCAGTTCTTCCCTCCATACAGAAAAGAGTAGAGTTGAAATGCATGGACTTTAACATTACAAAATTATGAAGAAGCTGGGAGCTTCAACATTTTGTTCACTTAGAAGTACATCTGAATTATATTTCATATTGTACTAAGTTTCATCCTTAGTTGTCTGATGGCTTTTGCTCATGGATGTGTACCAATTTGTCTATTATACAGAATCTTTTATTGATTCTATAAAGTTGACAATTTGCCTAATGGAGGACAAGAGTACTTTGTGACTGTGACTTCCCTTCCTTTCCAAGGGTGTCTGTGTAGAATTTGCAGATGACATATGTACATTAGGCTCTGAGTGTAAACATTTGTCAACCAGATATCTAATGGCCCATTTTGCAGCGAATAGACGGTGTTCAAAATCTGTCAATTTTCATGGGGTCTTTTACCTTTGCTGGGCATGGTTTAATTGACCTCATATGTTTACCTAATAGGTATAAAAGAGTTGAAATTATTTACTCTCACACCTCTGTTCACCTCACAAAACTTGAATTCATGGAAACTAACCAGACTTTTCTTTTTTTCCATGGAGGCTGAGAACTAGAGGTTACAGGCAGAACTTCAACACCTAAAACTTGCAATACTAGACTGAATTGAATATCAAAAACTCAAAGGACAGGATTAAATGCAAAGAAAAGATTATTTAGGAAATTTTTTTCACTTGTTTAGAAAGACTCGCTCATCAGCCACATGATGTAAGTATAAGCCTGCACCCATTCAACTTGCAGCACTAGCAAGTACTGTATTAAAAAATCCACACGTCCCTAATTGTGATTACTATCTCCCACATTGTCCTGCCTGAAGATTATCTAAAACAGATACAACCCTATAGTATACTTTCCTGGTTTGGATACTATTTATTAGCATCTGAAAACAGCATGCCAAAATAAAACATTTTAGAGCTAAGAAGGCAATTCACAGCCCTCACCCCATCATTTAATTGACCATAATTGAGCTGTTACGTTGCTTAAGCAAATTTAAAATCTTAGGATTTCATCTGTTTAATACCGAAGTATCTGCACAAAGATTCAACTGTTTCTGTTTCTCTGCCTTACAGAAAATGATTCAAAAATGGAAACAGAGAGGCAGAGCTTTCAAGTTGTGCTAGATGCTGTCAAAGAGGTCTCTTTTTCTTTCCCTTTCTCTGTTGTTTCCAGCCATCCTTCTCTCCGTTCTCCTTTGTTTGCTAAAGTAGCTTACTGACTGTAATAAAGGGAGCCCAAGTGTCAGCTTGAGACTGCCATGAAAACTAACATTCACATAAACCATTTTTTCCACTTTTGTTAAGCTTCTTATCAAAAGAACTCTCCCTCTCTCTCTCTTTTACTCTCTCGTCTTCTGTCCTTTTTAGGATATCTTTCTAATTTTATTGAGACTCCTCTGTTAAGGTACAGCACTATAGTTCAGTAACTATAGGAAAGTGAACCCAAAAGAGCCAGCTTGAGACTACCACAAACCGTTTTTACTTCTCATGTTAACATTTCATCTCAAAGGACTCTTTTCTCTCTCTGTCAGTTGCAAGGCATCTCTTTGTCTCTATTGTGCTTACTGTGCTAAGGTGCCTCATTGACTGGAGTGAAGTGAACTCAAGCATGCCAACTTGAGGCTGGCACACATTTTTTAATTTGGTTGAAGTTGACACCCTAAGGGACTCAGTTTCTGAGCAGTAATGCTCCTCTTCCCCCACCATGGCTACTCCACTGAGGTAACTCTAAGACACATTGACTGTAGTAATGCTTTCTATGTTACATGTTTGACAGAATTGAACGGATCATAACACTGCTGGTCAGTTAAGTGTATTTACTTCATTTCTCCGTTTACACCGTGTAAAAGAACACTGAAGTAAAATGAATACCAGACTATCAAACACACATGGCTCTATATGTGCAAAATTACTTTGAGAAACTTAATAGTAAGGTCTGCTTTTGAAAGAAAGACCTCTGAAATAAGAGACCTGAACCTTGTTTTTTTCCTTTTTTTCCTGAGAAAGAAAAGCCACCCCAAACCTCCACTTTAGCCTGTGAAGTTTCATGTCAACTGAAACATTTGAATATTTCTAAGCTCAACTCTAATCACTATGGTTTGACATTTCTATACTATTCCTCATTCTCTTGAGGGTTAACTTCTGGTGACAATCTAATGATTAAATACATAACTACGATAAAATGAGTTATGGCCACCAAACTCTTATCCCTGAGTGGGAAGATGCACGTCTAAAGATAAGTACCAAAACTGACTAGATTACGAACTTCCAGGACAGAGTAAGCCAACTGCTGACAACATCTATAACTAGCAGTCCTTATGCACTCAAATTTTTCGCTGCAACAATACCGAGGAGCCCACTACGCGATGTTTGCAGCCTTTTGTCTTTGTTTTCAGCATGGCCCTTAACCCTCTTTCACAATTTCTATCCATGTTCAGTTAGCTCGATTTAACATTTTCCTCACTCTTCTGTACTGCTAAACAGGTAGTTCGGTTTTGAAGTGGAACACAAGGGAAGTTTTTAATGACAGTAGGTGTATCCTTTAGTTTGCTGCAGCCAAACCTCTACACGTTGCTGGCAAGAAATACCCGTGTGTCTTATTTCCCAGATGCAGCAAGAAGAAGCGTATTTATTTTTACATGTGTCTGATACTAACAATGAAGTTGCTGCCATGACAAAAGTGAGCTGTAATTAAAATCCAATAATATTACTCGGAAAAATCTGTGGTATTTATCTTCCCCCTCCCCGCTTAAATGACTGTAGATCTCACTAGAACTTCAGAAACACGCGTAATATTGACAACAAACATTAAAACAGTCACAAACGATCATAAGAACACACCACTAACTGGACACAACAGGGATGTTGCACAGGTCTTTTATAAGCTCTCATATAGGGTTCCTCACCAACTTTAAAATAAACCACCTCACTAAAAAAGAAAACATTTTGCTTGTAGAGAATGTGATTGTTCACATATAATCCCATTCCTACAGACGTTGAGGCTTTTGGGAAAAAACCATCATGCCTTCCCCCCTAAAAAAACTCCACGAACCAATAAAACACTCGAATACTGAGAGATCTGTGAAAGAGAAGACAAGGAGACAAGATGGAAGTCAACCACAATTTCTATGAACAAGAGTAATATTAGCCCATTTCTATGGCTAAGAGATAAAAACAATGCTCATCACACTAAAAGAATTGGGAGCAATGTCTGCATTTAGAACACAATCTGAAAAATAAAGAAGGGAGTAAGTACGGATGGCTTGTCAAACTTGCATGAAGCTTGATTTTCTCATTGTGCTTTAATTAAAAATACTCTTTGCTTCACCAGTGTCTATTAACAAAAATAAGATTGAGAATTTTCTAAATAGTCAAGGCCAGAGACACACAGAAAAGTGCAAAAAAAAACCAAAACAAAAAAATCCCAGGATGGTCGTGACCAACTAGTAAATAACTACAGGCTTGGTGGTAATTTTCTAGAAGCATGATCCAGGTGCACAAGAACACAGCGCAGAGTTTTAAGAGTCTAGCTAACGTTGCCAACAACCGCAATCTGACTTTAAACAGACTTGTAACTTCAGAGGTATCGTTTGGATTTTAATAATTAGTTTAAAGTCTATAATTCTCATGTGACAACCAAAGCACTCAAAGTCACTATTCTTTAGGAAATTCTTAAGGAGAAGGAAACACAAAAAACAACAACAAAAAATCAACCACCAAACAATTTCTGTTCAGTCCATGGGCATTCTGTCATTAGCCAATAGAATTACCCTTTCATTGGTTTCTTGAGAGGCTTAGAAGTGGAGACAGGCATGTTCTGATTCTGGAGTAAAGGAATGGCTACCCCATGCTGCGCCAGCAGAAAAGCCAACTTACACAGGCTGTGACCGTGTAAGTCAACTATCCATATTACTTGTGACAAAGCAAACCAGTCACCTGGCTGAAATGGTTGCGCGTGCTCTTTTTTGCATAGATTCATACGACACAATGAAGCTTTGTAAAAAACTTTTGAATCTCTGTGTGCGTAAATCTGCTTCCCTCCTGAAATTGTGTAATAATAATTTACTATTTACCTGCAGGGAACTAAACAAAGTGTTAAAATGCTGTAAAGCATCCAAACCTGTCTCTGGCAAACAGCAAAATAAATACAACCGGCCAATTCCCCTCAGTTTTGTTCCATCTTTGAAAAGTTGCCAAAGTAGTGTGACGTGAGTACTTTGCCAGGCCTCATATTCTGCAAACAAAGGCACTTCAGCACATCCCCAGGCAAAGTCACCAGCTGTTGTTCTGCCTGCACTGAGTTTCTGCCACAAAAAGTAAGACAAAAATCATACCTGAACTAGAGTTTAAAAAAAGAGGCAAAACACCACACATGAGGCAACAGGGAAACGGTTAAGAAGCAAATCTGCTTTTAAGAAGGGCCGTAATCATGACACCACAAAATATAAAAACTGTATCAAGACAGAACTTGCATTTCCTTTTGACTCAAGCAATTTTATCAGATTTGTATGAAGTCCACAGCATTTCAACAACAGACACATTATCTCCGCAGTAGCTCATAGAAAGTTTCTATGAGATAGGAAATGTATTCATGTTGAAAATATTGAGTCACTAAGCCCTCAGACTGCATTCCAAAAGTCTACCAGAAGCATTTCAATCAAGAGTGTGAGAATGTGACAGCCAGGCCATTTGGGCTAAAAAGCATTGTGCAGAATTATGCTGAGCAAATCTAGTGCCCTCTAACTGACCTCGTATTATGGCCATAGTATTAAAGTCATGGAGAAACCCGTAAGTAAAAGGAATGTATTTTTTTCCTTAAAAAAAAAAAGGGAAAGGGAAAGTTCCCAGTAAGATGCTAAATTACCTTCTGTCCCAATGGAATGCTTCACTTTCATTTCCAAGTAGCAGTAAGCCTATTGACCCCCATAGTGTTATCCTTTTCACTGCTCTTACAGTAGCTTCTTTAATCTCTTGGATCAAAGATTGGTCAATAAAAATCATCTCTGCTTTTGTGGGGAGCAAACAAACTGCACCAAGTTCTATGATAATTGTAAATCTTCACTAAAATCCTTGGGAAAATAAAGTAAAAACACAAGACCAAAACAAAACCTACATGTATGTTGACATTAACTTTGCAGCTGGAAATGTTTGTGTTCTTTTGGCTCTATATTAAGTACCCTGAATTATTTTACTCTGTAAGTAAGTGGGGCTTGAAAAACTAAATTCTATTTACACTCTGTTATACAACATTTCTAAACAAGTGGTTTAAGTCCTAGTTATAGAAAAACCTCTGGAGTCCTCCACAAAGGTTAAAAGATTGAGAATTTTAACAACAGAAATACTTGTCGAGACAGTATTTTCAACAGCCTCCAGACTATATGGAATCCAAAAGGGCTTTGTGTTACACCTTGGGTATCAAATCTAATGAGAATTTGAGCCAGAAAGAAGAAAAAGAAAAAATAAAAACAAAGACCCCAATAGCAATTTTTTTCCGGAATCATCCAGGTAAATTATCTTCCTGTTACTGACTAGCTTATAATCCAACTTATTTTTTAAATCCTCTTTCAACTTTTAACAATGCCTCCTATCTGCAGCACCCATACCCTGACATTTTTACTCTAGTTTATTTCTAGCACCCGTCAGCATCCTTGTGATCTACACAGAAAAGAAGGGATTTGCATTTAGCAGAAACTCCTTGAAGTCACTTGTAATTACTGATGACTGGATCATCATCTGCTCTGAACTCTCTCTCCCTTCTCAGTCTCAAGACAAATGTGAATGGTCCTGGTGATCTAAGTACAATTGTGAATGTTTCCATAAGATCCCTCAGTTCCTAGACTTGAAAGCCTTGGCACATCCTAAACCATAACTTGTAGACAAATCTCTTGCTATTACGTTTTTATTACCATCTCCAAACCACCCTCTCACTTCTCCTGTGAGCTGTTCAAACCCACAATATTACCAGAAAGTCTTTGCTTCCCCAGCCGTATTTGCCAAGACCTCAGAGAGGTTGTCCACAAATCCGCTAGCAGATTGTCAGTCCATTGCTCTTCACCGGTGCCTAGTGAAAAACAACGCATGGATGTGCCCAGCATATTTTGGGCATACGAGAACATCCTGCATTCTAGGCTACATCTTCTCAGGGCAGAGATCACAGACTGGACCTTGATTCCAAGTAGACGTAAGCCAAGCCTTATCTGTGCTATAAAAATTTCATCCTTCTTTAGCAGCAATTTCCTACTTTCTTTCCTGTGCCATTTTTTGGCTCACATTGAAAATAGACTCAACAGTGAAGGGAAATGTTTTCTTATTTGTTCTATGTGGTGCCTCGTATGCACTCTGGAGGCTACATACCACTCAGAAATACTGAATTATAATTATTTTCTCACACGTTTTTTGCAAGGTCGAGTGTTATTCTACTGGTGTGCTAATTTGAAAAAAAAAAGAAGAAGAAGATGAAACAAAAAAAACCACCACACTAAAAAAATCACCAACCCAGAACTGCACTTCCAAATCCAGATCCCTCCACTCAAAATGCCATGGCTAAAACAACATCTTGTGTCTGCACATCACACCCAAGTTAAGGATTACAGAGATGCACTCTGCAAATCAAGTCTGGCCCCTCAGTTCCCAGGCAGAGACAAAGATGTTTGGAGAGCAGGACAAACTTGCACAAATTTGTATCAGCCCACAACATAATGGGTAGTCTTGCATTTGCTTCACAAACAAACTTCTCTTGTCTAGCTTAAAACTTTGTGCATGCCAGCAACACACAGGCAGGTTTACTGCCTAAACTCTGAACAGTTATTTCCCCACCTATCAAGGGAAAACATTTTGTCACTTGGAAAACAGATGAAAAAAGTAATTTTTAACCAAATAGGGATGAAAAGGTTGCTACCAAAGAAACAAACTTGTTCTAAGATTTCGAAACGGAGCCTGCTAGATGTTTCCACAGTAATGTCGGTGATGTTAGTGCAAAGAGAAGCTAACAAAAGGCAGCCATGCTGTCTGCTGCAGCAATAGAACTGGAACAAAATACAATAAGGGGAAGGGGCTGGGGGTAGAACAAGCTAATTTTAAGATCGATTTAAAAACAGGAGTGAATACATTTAATGACAGGCTAAGCTGACACTGATGATTCAGTTACATTGTTAGAGTAACCTCAGAAAAACATTTCTTTGTTTAGAGAGACTTCATAGTGATTCAAAAATAGTCCATAATTTATATTTTTTGCCAAAACTCAGTACATCTGACACATATCCCACGCAGCACAAAGCAGACAACTGCATCTATTGATATATTCTTATGATACACCATTTATAAGATTTCCTATCTATAATAGCAAATCATTTAAATTATCGTGGTTTGATATTGTTTTTAAATAAAGCTCTCCAATAATAAAAATGGAATACTTCATATAGAAAATAGATTGTTAGTCTTTAAAATTTCCTCTAATGTTAGCTGAATAGTAATAAAAATCCATAAACCGTTAGCACGTTATAGCTGCTTTGTTCTGAATTACACAGACCTTTTATGTTTATTCCTCAGTGAGAGTGCATTTAAAAAATCCTCTCTAATTGTGCTCTCTGAAGATAGCTGGTAAAATAATTTCTAGCAGTAATAAATCAATTGTAGTATTAAAATGACCTGCCAGGTGCATCTTCTGGGTATCAGACTAATTAAGGGAATGTATTAATTGCAACTATTCATCAACACCAATGTTGTTAGGTAACCCTTACAATGAATCTTTTTACCATATTATCCAGCAGTGAAACTGCAGTTTGACCAAATACAAAGCATTGGAGAAAAAAAAAACAAAACAACCAACCAACAACCTCATGCACAGCTTCCTCCATTATATCACTTTGATCCAACTACTTCACTAGTAAAACAACCGAACGCAAGATCATCTAATTATATGTGCATATGTAATTTATACACAGATCTCTGTATCTCAATGGAGAGTTTTCACCAGGTTTCAGAGGCTGATGTGGTTGAGTTTCTTCCCTCCTCGAAAATCTAGTCCACTTTCTGTACCTATGAGGCAAATTTAACCAAATTGAGGTCATGCAGGCCTTTCCTGGAAAAGACCATCTACTTCTGAAAGTATGGTTTACCAGTATCTTCACTATTTTCCCACCCAACTCCTTTATCGCATTAATCTCTGCATTCTCGCAAATGCTGGCAACATAATGCCAGTCTGCTGGTTTGTGTGTGTAACTAGTTCGCACGGGGTTATTTTCCCTGCTAAAAGGAAAAGCTGTACTTCAAAACTTCCTTCTTCAAGTAAAAATTCTGGACGGTTCAATGACTTCACGCATTTCATGTGAAACACTGGAAGATGCAGGATGCAGTGAAATCCTACGGTAAGAATTTCTCTGACATTTTTCAGTTTAGAAGGAGGTTAGGAGTGGATACGATTATAGATTAAGAGAAAAAACAACACGTGCATGTCCCAGTTCAACTTGCAAAATGCACACAGAGAAGAGTAAACCAAGAGACCTACTCTCTAATACTCAAGGACAACATTTGGTCCATCCCATTAAAGTTTACATTCCTCTCCCCAGTGTGCTGTCAACACTGGGAGGCTGGTTCTTGTTTACTCCTTCTACATCATTGAGGTATTTCTATTCATTCCGATACCTAGGTATCAAAACCAGGCATAACTATAGCTATTCCATTGCCGTCCTGCTGACTGCCAACAGCATTGCCTGTCCCAGGTGGAGCAGAGATTAAGTAGCAGCAGTAGAGCCGCAAGAAGTCACTCGTGCGCCAAGCAGTCATTTTCTCTTTGGACTGTATGTCCATAGGCGGGCAGTGAGAGAGTGAAACCAGTCACATTGGCACATTTGGTCGTTCAGCTGTCAACCGCTATCTGCACACTTAACCTACAACAAGAACCTTTTAGTTTTATCAGTTTTATTCTTATTTTTATTCTTAGTATTGTTCCAAAAGGGGAGGGGCTGAGGAAGGCTTCACAATCCAGGGGCTCCTGGCTGCGCTTTTGCAAAATTACATCTAACTTCTGCAGAAAACTCAAAGAATTATGCACCATTGTCCCGAGGGACACGGTACTAGGTACCGGCAATCAAAGCCGGGAAGGACTATTCAGAAATAGTACCAGGCCGAGAGTGCAGTGGGTACTGGGGCAGCCCACCTACCCGGCACCCAAAGCCACCTTCAGCAGAGTCAGGACGCTCCTCCTCACACACAGTCCTATAAACAACGCTGCGGTCCTGACCCCCAACACTGCTTATTATGATTGTGAATGTCTCTTGAACAGCTAAAGCCAGAATTGTGAAAATGAATAAAAGCAGGTGAAAATAGACCCAGAGTGGAAAAACACAATTCGTTTTTATTTATCACTCGAAGCAAGAGTATACACCTCCCTACTTTTAAAGTCTGTCAAATAAAGTAATTTTAAAATTATGTAAATGACTTGCAATCAGCGATGAATTTTAAACCCAGCCACCTGTCTCCAGCTTGTGTCAATATGTCTGAAGAAAAGCTCTCTACCGCCTTTGGTATTCAAAGAGTTAGAAATAGAAGTTCACAAGTAAGATATTGTTCCTGTCTTTCCCTTCACTACCCAGACTGCTTTCTGATCTTCCTTTTGTCCTCAATCCATTCCTTATCCCTTTCACCTCTCTTTCTCACTCTCACTCTGTCCCCTTGATCCATCAGACACAGCCAAGCTATCTGACACCTATGCCTTAAAGTAATTTTGGACAGAAGCAAAATGCCCTAGAATCCTTAGTAATCCTCCTCAGATCCATGTACTGAGCCCTGGTTTGGCTCTTTTATAGCCACAAACAGTCTTTCAGCTCCCTAGCCTGAAAACTGAAAGCTGTTTCAGTAACAGAGGAAGGACAACAAGTACCAGCAGAAAGGCAGCCTGCTGGAGAGGGGGAAGGGCAAACAATTTTATCGTCAAAAATAATTAATATAAACTAAAAGTAATAAACTTAGCAATAAATGAAAGTTTATAAACAGGGAGAGGGTGAGTTCATGGGGGCAGGGTCTGTGCTTTCCTTAGAGCTGTGTGTGTTCCGTGTCCTGGTACAAAACAATGGTTTATAAACACCGGTGGTTTTGTGAATTATTGAAACAGTTACAGCATTCTGCAAGCCCACAGAAACACGTACTTCACCCCTTATCATTCCCTATTGAGTCAAAGTGTAGTTCTTGACATACCAGAGCGGGATTTTTCTTCGTCGTTTTCTACTACAAATAAATCGAAAGCCATGTGGAATTCAGAGAGGTAAATAAAAAATAAAACAAAAATCAATAGACTGCTGCCAAAACCCTGTGGATTGTACTAAAGTCAGAGTTAAATTACCCTTCATGACTAAGCAAGAAAACAGGAAAACTGAAACGGCTACCTGTACCACACTGACTTACAGAGTCGCTTCCCCCCAGGCTCAGGTGCAGCTGTACTCCCAGCCTTTGCACAAAAAGTAGATTTCAGTGACAGGCTGCTGTTCCTAGAGAGTCTTATCTCTGAGAGAACAGAATATTGGATAAACATACACAGTGTGGGACTGTAACAGCTCCTTCTCTTTGCAATCTAATAAAAGGCTTCATTGACTCTCTTCTCATAGAGTCATACAATCATTTAGGCTGGAAAAGAGCCGTCACAAGCCAGCCCTTCCCAGCAAAACAAAACAGTTTGATACCTGCACGGGACATAACACGCGATGAAAAGCAATGAAGGATTGAGTTCTTTGTACTGGAATGGAGTGAGGGGTTTTTGAAATAGTGTTGGGAGGGGATGTTGAAAGAGACAAAAAGGAGGCAACTGAGGAGCGATAAGCTGCTTCTTTCTACCAAGGCTCATCAGACTATGGTAAGTAACAGGACATGGAGTGAGACACCACGCACGGGCTACCTCAGAGCAAGGGCTTCGCTCTTCCTCATCTATGCTTTGTTGTTCCCATAGTAAATCCCCAGGGACAACTGTTGTCAGAAGACTTGCATCAGACTTACCCTAGCATAACGGGGAGCAGAACCTAGCACTGAGTTGTAGCAAACACAGTCACATTAACTATTTCCTGACACATTTATCTGCTGCTTTTTTAAAAGTTAGATTTATGCAACTTAAAAAGAGAAGCTCATCCCTTTTCTGCAATTTAAGTGATCCGTCACTTCTAAATGTCCTAATTGGAATTTCTCTTCAACAAAGAAAAAAAAAAATCAGGATCTTTTTTTTAAAGATAAAAAAGAAAATCACTGAAGACAGCGCTGCAACACACACGTGGCCAGTAGCTCTGCTTGCCCCAAAGAAGCCATTTAAAACCAGGAGAGGATGTAAATAAGGGCATCAACACAAGGCAAGTTTAAAAGCAGGCTGCAATAATGTTTCAATCTAATGGGGACAACACTGTCATGTCATACCTGAGAACCCACTGTTCTCATTAGGCCACTTCTCCAGCACATCAGTAGGCAACATCCTTTAGAAAAGCACAGCCCAGACTTAAGTTTCACTAATTCTTACATCCTCATGATAGTTGCAGTAAGTGCTATGTCAGGAGGCAAAGACTTTCAGCGTTGCCATTTCCAGCGCTCCTAGAACTAAGCTCTTGAAATATTCTTTTGTTCTGAAAATCCTACCTCTAAACTACTTTTGTGTTTTTCAAGTTGAAGAAAGGGAGTGGGTAATATAAGCTTGGCAAATTGCTGTTAAGTAAAAACAGTACCACATAATGATCAGTAATTATGACATTAGAATATTTCATGATTTTTGGAATTAGTGACTGCTTTACATTCTCAATTAGCCATTATTGCAGATTAATATGAAGGAGATAAATTTTTGTTCATGTCTGTATGTTCCTCCATAATTAGCAAGGGAAGTTTAGGGAGAATTTATGTAAGTTTCTGGTTTGCTTTATTTTGCGAAAACTGGCATTGTCAAGCAGGACCATAGAATCTTAGAATCATTGGGGACTGGAAGGGACCTCGAAAGATCATCTAGTCCAATCCCCCTGGCAACAGCAGGATCATCTAAACCAAGTCGCACTGGAACACATCACGACCTTAACTTCTGTGGATGGCTGACTTCAAAACACCTTTGCTTAGTCTGCTTTACAATAGTCATTAGCTTATTTCTCCAGTACTTACTACAGAGGTAGTATTTTTAGTCACAAGCACACTAGACATACGCCAATACAAATAGTACAGATATTTCATTTCCAAGGGATAGTCCTGGGTAACAGGCCAAAAACTGGTAATCCCTATTTTATCTCTTGCCTACAACATAATCAACCAAGCTACACTAAGGCATGAAAATAGCCATAATTTTTTGCACGCGCTTACTATTTTTGTGAGAAGGCGTTTGGCCTTATACACCTTTGTCCCCAAGAGCAGCCACTATAAATCAACAATGAAATCTGCACCTTTTGCCTGCATTTTCTCTGATTATGTTGGTACACTGGTTTCCAGTCATTAACAACTGTTGAGTTTACTGTCCTCTTTCTCTTAGTTAGAAAAGACACAAAGCTTTCTTTTTCTCCCCTCTAAAACCTACCTATTGATCCTAAAAGCATCCCCTTCTTGCTATATTTGTGCCAATAAGATGCTGGTCTCTTTACTCCACCGTTCTTCTAAAATACAGTTGCACTTTAAAGGGAGCTGTTACTTTCTAAGTTTTACATGGAAGTGTGTCTTTCACTTACGACAGTGCTTTATGCCCAACGTAGCTGTAGAATATGTGGCATTCTACCCTGTGTTCACATGACCCTTTCGTAGCTGCTCTTTTTTTCCTGTGAGAGGCCCTTTATAGCAGATTTTTAAATAAATGCATTATAAGTAACAAAGTTTTAATTCATTAACAAATACAATTGACAGGTATTTCGCACATAATACAGGTATAAGACAACTGCAAATCTGAAAAAACCCTGTTGCTAATAATGAGCCATTAAATAATCCTAATACGTAGCTGAAAAACTGTAAACACACATTGTACTTCAACACGTTTAAGGTAGCTGGACCTATTCTAGCAAAACAGCCATCAATCTTCTATTGCACGTATAGCTATTACAAACAGTTGTTCAGGAATTCAGTGGCCTTGCTCAGTGCACAGTCAAGCTGATTTTTGCTGAATAAGGGTCTTAGTTCTAAATGATACCAATTTTTCTTTTCAGATTTCCCCTCTTTAAAGCAAACTGAAAAAGGAGGTGTGGAAGGGGGAGGCCATTTGTTTATCTGTTCAGAAACACAGCAACAATGTCAGTAAATGTAAAAAAAATTAAAATATCTACTCTTATCAGAAAACATCCGTTAGAGTTAATCTGTTTAAAAGTAATTAATCATAAAAAGTAAATTGAACTGCATAATTTCCATGAGGAAGAACAAGCCAACCGTTAGATTAGCAGCATCGTTACTTCCACATACTAGAAAATATTTCAGTGTCATTCTGTGCCATTAGTTTTCACTGTTATGACAATACACAATTATCTGCAAGGGGGCACGATACAAATGCAGTCATATTGGTTTTCACTTTGGAGAAAAGTGCATCGGAATGATCACATCCTACAGGCTAAGAGCTTCTGTAACGACAAGTGTCATTTTTAAATGTTCTGGGACTCAGAAGCTGAAAACGTATGGCAATTTCCAGTGGTGTTTACTTTCTTATTCAGTACTAAAGGACTGGTGGTGGTTGTTTTTTCCTAGTTCCTATAAAATACTTTATCATTGGAAAAAATGAGTATTTTGCTGAAGGCAATGCTTATAGCAATAATGGTATTCGTCCATTTTAGAAACTTAACTCTACCCACTGTTATTTTATTACTGACACAATGGACTGCCTCTGAAGCAAATTAATGTTCTCCCAGTTTTTCAGTTGACGTGACATTGTCATTAGAATCTGGCTTCCACGTTAATGTGTCACTAGGGACACCCGTATCTCCTCATGTAAGCGGTATGTACAATTAAATCCATACATTTCATTCAAACTACAACTGAACAAATACATTTGTATTCTTGCCTTTTGTCTTCTTTACCCTCATTTTTCTCAGTAGTCCAAACAATTGAGAATTGTACTTTTCATCTGTTGCCAGTGCTTCAATAATTGTGATGGAGCTATAAAGGAAATGATACACTCTGCGGACGATTAAATCAGCCTAAGCATCCTATTCTCGTGAGTCGTTGTGGCATGAATGAAGACACCATATTCTTAGGCTTATATCTGTCCTGCTAATTTTCCTTAGCTTCATTTTTTTCCCCCCTCTGGTATCTTTGACCCTTCTTTTGCTTCTTCCCATCATCTGTCTCGCTCTTTTTTTCTTCTAATTAGGCCACTTCTTTTTTTTTCTGTCCTTCTTGCTCCAGCCAGGTATGCTTCTGTCCCTGCTCTCACCTCTCTTCCACATTATCTCTTTCTGAGCACAATACTAATGCCACTTCCCTCCCCACCCCCCATATGATTTGTGAAAGTCTTTCTTTCCTCTGTCCCTGCCCAGGCTTCCTACTCCCTGCCTGTGCTTTTCCTTTCTCTGTTACGAGGTATGGTCTCCTGTATTTCTAGGTCTAAATTTCACTGAGCTTTCAGGAAGAGAAAACTACAGGTGTGGTGAAACAACACAGGTTTGTCCAAAACTACTGCTGCTAATTCAGTTATCAGCTTTGTTTGTTCTCAAGTAACAGTATCATTTCCCTAATTACTGGAAATGTAGAAATTTTTTAAATAATCAAGACAAATCTCTTGGGGAAATGGAGTCACAGAAATCCTTTTGCGAGGAGTTTCTTTAGAGGATTACAATCTCAGTAATTCTCAACAGAAATTGTTAGACTTTAGAGACATAGATGGAAGCATCTCTACAAACAAGACGGCACCAACATTATTCACGTGGAAAGGCAGTTCTTGACTTGCGTAGTCGAATGGTTATAACCCTCGTGTGTAATACACACCTTCTCTATGCAGCTCAGCTTTTCTGGCAGCTAATAGTTCAAATCAAGGAGAACTCGATTATTATTTTGTTTGCAGTACTACGTAAAGCATCAGATGACTGAGGAAAGTGATGATCAACTGGCAGTCATTTGCAAAGAGCTCAGATAAAAGCCTGCCATGGAAGAAATGCCATAGCAGCCTCTGCTTAGCCTGTCCTGCAGTACGACCTAAGGCTTTTGTTACATAAGCAGTGCTCACGGTCCTTTGTGAATCAAATCCAAATTACACACCTGCACAATGCTCCCTACAAAACACCCTCTGTTCCAAGACAACGCTTGAAACTAAATGTAGCCACTTCTGATTCGGCCCTACATTTTAATTTCCTTGTAGCCTTCTCATTTATATTTTATGAAGATCTTCCCATTTTAACTCTCATATTTAGGATATTTTCTCTCTACATCTTTTCAACAGGAACACCCAACACTGCAATACTCTCCCCTCCCTCTGCCTCATACCTTGGTACAAAACAAAAGGATAGGGAGATTCTTCTGGAAAATTTAGTAATCACAAATTACTGTCAGATCAACTGATTTTTTTAAAATGTTGCTTTAGCTTTCCTCTTGTTGTGCCCGGGGAAAGCAGTCAGAAATAGTCTTTGCAAAACAATCTGTAAAGTCAGGCAGCTTTGTGGAGTTAATAGCTTCCAAGTTTACTACTCCTTCCTTCTTTCCTTGACTAAAAAAACCCATTACTGGACAATATTCATTTCCAAAGCTTTACAGTGAGAACATACCTGTGCATTAATATATTAATGTTTGCACAGAAACCATTGCTGTCAATCTATGGTCTGTTGCTCTTCAGGTTCAGTAGAAAAGGGTACTTGAAAGCAATTTAAAAGAGCTAAACTGCAAAATGTGGGAAATAATGAAGAAAAGAATGGCATAAACCAGCACAGTGTTAATGAAGAAACAATCTCCAATACACAAACCCTGAAAAGACTTTAATAAAGACTGAGAAGCATTTGCACAGCATGTCTGACCACTTCCGAGTCCTGTGCTCTGACTGACGTTTGGCACCCATGAATTCAAAGTAGAATTTGAAATCTTACATTGCAGTAGTCTAGCTGATGCAACTCTGCATCCCACTTCAGGAAAACTGTTAGCAAATGCTCTAAAAAAATAAATAATGTTCTTCCATTCATGGCCCCTGTGTATTTCAGAGTTACTTTGAGATAAACAGGGCTGTGATTAGCGGGGAAAAAGGCACTAGCATTTCAGCAGAACTATTTTATTCTAAAAGTTCTGCAGAAATTAGACCTTGCCAGTGGTATTTTAACTGTAACATAAAAATTTAACACCATTTACTTGATATAAAATTGGGATAGTATGTAAATGAAGTAAATTTTAATTCATGTCTTCTTACTCACATCTGTTGGCAGTTTAAATAGTTTTAGTGTCATTAATTGTTATAAAAGTGCAAGATTTGCTGTACGCTTGCCACTTAGGACCAAAGGCACAAAAGTCTAATTGAACTAAGTAATTAGTAATTTGTCATTTCCTATTGTCAGCAATTACTTTCCATTAGAAATCCACACTGAAAATTCTAATTTGAAGTGAGGTTTGCATTTTATTGCTGTCCATCCAAATTAGTTTAAAATTGACAGCTACATTTTCATTTAAAAATTTAAAGATACTAAACATGCTTGAAGACACTGCAGCATGTTCTGTACCATAGGCAGTTGTGATAATGTTTCCAGACTCGAAAGAACGAGAGGGAAAAGCCAAAACACTTTCCTTTCCTCCGTCACAAACTATGTGCCAGCATGGTACGAGGTAGGCCACGTCACGCTCACGTGAAGAGTCCCCCCCAACGGCAGTTTGGACAGGTCATGCAAAAGACAGAACTGCAAAGACTCTTCAAATATCCGATTTGCTTTTACACAGGGAATGAAAAAATTAAAGAGTGGAACTGTCTATTTTCACGTCTTGTCCTAGAGGCTCTTCCTCGTGTTTTCACCGCAAGAGTAAATATTTTTTTTGCTATTCTTCCACTTATTAAAGCAATCGCAGCTGCTCAGCACAGGGCATGTGGCAGCACTCGGGAGGGCAGGCATGCTTAGGTTCCTCAGAAATGCACGGGGCTTGTTAGGCGTGAGGAGGCAGAGATAAGACATGCCACACTGATAGGAACAATCATTTCGGGGCTCGGAACATGGAGCTGGCTAGCATTTTGGTGCCTGGTAAAATGCTTTGCTGCCCAGCCCAATTCAGTCCTGCAACTACAAAAAGCCTCTCAAAAAACACAAGTGGAAGATAAAAGGTATATGGTATGTTTGTTTTGCCAGCTGAGAGGGTATCTGGTGCATAACGAGTTGGCCAAGTGTCTACTGATGTTTTAATGTATTAATTTACAGAATCAGAAAACTAGTAAGACCAGAGGACAACATAATTGCACAACCGTATGTCTAGTAACAGAACAATTACTAGGCAGTATCAAGCACATCTGAAATTCAGCTTCAGTTTTATGGTGTACTGCCATCTTTTTCTTAATTTATGTGAGATTATAATTAACCTTTAAGTCCAGCAATAGTGATGAATGTGCCTTAAATAGTTGTCCCACATTCATATTTCCTGAAAGCACACATCTTTCACTAAAATACTCTCCGAGAACTAGTTAATACACATCTCAGATCACTAGCACTCTATATTAATGCACATTAATTACTGTTAATTTGCAATATAAATCCTATTTAAAAAATATATCCACACACTTACTACAAGTTCATCACAATTAACGCTATTAAAAAGTGAAGAATTCTATTGATTTGTTGCTAATAAATAACGGCCATTGTCCATAATACTTTCGCAGGCGGAGGAGGCTGTACAAAGGAATTTATTAGACATTATCATGAACGTAGATCTAATGTGAGCACTAAATTCACTAAGAATAGATTTGGTTCCTTCTCATGGGAAAGGAAACAAAAAAAAAGAGTGCAAGAGAAAAGAGAAAGGAGAAAGGTTAACCGGTCTCCTGGACTCTCAACACAAGACCACTGGTCTGGCAGAGACCTCTTCTCCAACCCCATGCCACCTTCCACTACAATCAGTTTTACTTCATTCTGTACTGGTAAGAGCTGATTATAATTAGATGTTTGGGTTATGTATTAAAGAAGAAAACCAGCCCGATCTCTAAATGCATGAACTGTTTTCTAATCATGTGTTTCCTAATTCCATGAGGTGTTCAAAGCTATGGTTTACAAGTACTTTTCTGAATCATAAAGATAGAAATACAGCACACCAGCATTCTGTCATCTCGGCAGCTGTGTTTAATTGCCAATAAGGCAGTGAACAAACCAGAGAATTAAATTAAAAGTTCAATAAACACTGATCAATATTCTTGTAAATACCAAGTCCATAAAATGATCTTCTCTTTAAATGTAGTTATATTACAGGTACTGTGTAGGTGGTCCACATTTGAATTTCATGTGTTGCTTTAAAGTATAGCTGATTCTTTTCCAGTAAAAACACCTATGAATGCTGTCAAAAAGAGATTACAAACTTGCTTTAATTTTTAAACTGTTGCTGTTTTCTGAGTTTGCATTAGCTCACGAACAGCTGAATAAAGAAGTCATCTTCTGTCTAACATGTAAATAAATCATCAGCTTCAGTTACTTTACCACTAGCTGCTTGTCATTCACAAAAATAATGGTTAATCAATGACTAATCAATGAAGATGTGTAACGTATTAGTTTGCAGTCCTTCATCATCCTATTTTCCTCAATTGCCTGGGGGTTTGTGTTCAGTACTTACAGAATCGATTACAATTGTGAGTGATCATTCAGCTCATGTTGAGAGCTGTCAGCTGTGCTTTCTGCTAGAAGTATTCACCCTCCTGTTTAATACAAGATGCTAATATTTAGCTGCATCTGACAAGCTAGACACCACAGTAGAAAATTTTATAAGAAGTGCTTAAGTAACTAATTGCAACACTACATGTCACTTGATGAAACTAAAAACTTTTCCTGACTTGACCATAATCATAAGCATTACCGGCTTGCTGTGGAAAATTAAAGGAAAATAGCTGTCTGCTTGAGTCTGATCATGCCTGCAGGGAAGGTCTAAGAAAGGCAACTGATAATGATGCCTTTGTGCATAACTGCAGGGGAAAACAGATAATTCTTCCATTTTCATACAAACTGACATTCTTCACCGTACGACATTGACGTACACGCTCAATTTCCTACCAGACCCACCAGAAAAGTTGGGCCCACGGACTTTTGATATGCAACAGCATCAATGAGTAACAAAGGTTTCTGTAACAAAAGTAATGTTTCAGTGAGTGCTTGACAAGACTGTTTGCTGTGAAGCAGATTTAAGCCTGTCACCAACATAAGGAAAAAAGACTGGCTGTTGTTCCCATACACGTGCCAAATATATTGCTACCAACGTATGGGTTTATTCACTTTAATTATTGTTTTCATACTTAGAAAATGCATGTCAGTGGTAGTCATAAGGTGTGACGGCGGAAACTAATAATTGTTAATGTATTTCATTAAATATTTAGAACTGAGTGGTATCGATTAAACCGGCACCGCGTGAGTGTGCGCGTCTCTAGCCGTTTCAGCTCCAACAGCTCCCTCTTGTGGTGGAGATGTCAAAACTCCCCTGGCTAAACCACGCTTGGATGTCAAGCTGAGCTTAGCGTCGCTCCTTCCGTAGCAAATAATAATAAGAGAGAATCTTCCTTACCAGAAAAATCGTGCTAGTGTCTTTTAAACTTAAAAAATTGCAATGTTATTCAACAATCAAAGTTAATGTCCAAATTTAACATAGAAAAGTAAAAAAAAAAAATTCTCCGAATTTAAGGAATAGAACTCACTTAAGAATTTTTTTTATATAAGAGGTTTGTTCTGTTTACTTATATTTAAGTGACACTCAATATAGACAGGAAAGCGAGCAATAGGTTTAAGAAAACAAGTACTTTCCTACCACAGAGGCTAAAAGCTGCAAATACCTGTGGTACTGAGAAACATCAGTGCCCAGTTCTTGTAAAGTTCATACAAACAGCCCAAGCACATCCTCTAATTCAAGTAAGTAACCCATTAAATAAACTACAAAGCAATATTATCACCTTGCTGTAGAGAAAAGCATACCCAACATTAATTCTTGTTTTATTTCTATGGGTTTTTTCCCCTCATCTGTATCAGGAACAGTTGCTTTTTTGCAGTAGACACACTAAGAACTTTGGGGACTTATGTGCAACTGACACAAAACACCAGTTTCTAATATCAGAGAAACTGCTAGTGTATTACACAGCAAAAACCACAACCTTTTAGTTGCAAAAAGCGCTAGACAAAAGCATAAGGCCTGCAAATTACTTGTGGCAATGATCTTTCAGCAATCAAATAGCAAGCAAATACTGTAAAGGAGTAAAAATTCATGTAGCTGTACTGTCACAACATCCACACCAGTTATAAAAGCGTGACAACGATCATTCCATTTAGTCTCTGTTCTGGAAGAAGCTGGTGTTTATTTTAAGATCACTTGGCCAAGCTACCCCCAAGGATCAGAACAAAGTTCATACCAGTAGCATGGTATGAGCCCCAAAAGCTCATACCATGAGCCTAAAATGTTTTTGCCCCCAAAGCTTCCAAGACCATTCAGAAATTTGGAGACACGGTCAGTTCATCCTAACAGCACCTTGAACACCCAACCAAGCTCCCCGGCATTCAGAATCACAACACGCATAATAGCCCTGAAATCACAAAGTAAACCACACAAGTGCAAGCTTGTGTGACTAAATCCTCTCCTTTGTGACTGTACAAGACTAACTGTGCTCTGACACTTACTGAAAACGCATTCCATCATACTTTTCCTTTTCGAAATCTATAACCTTTATGTTTCAGTTGAAACTTCTACACCAAAACGTCTAAGCAATCGTATTACATAGGAATGACTAAAGCACATTTTATCCAAACAATTGGTAGGAGAAGTCTTACGAACTATGACATGATGCCTGGTGCACAGAGCATTTTTCTTTTTTTTGTATTGTTTTGCTTTTTTGGCCTGGATGCTTTCCCTTTTTTTAAGATATAATCATCAAAACAATGACAAATGAAAGACTCTGAAAAGGTTATGACTTGACAAAGAAACATTTTTAAAACTTGGACACCAATCAAATTGAGACAACCATTGGTGATGCAACACTTTTTGACACTAAAGTCTTTACCACTGTCTAAAATATATAGAATAGCCCATTGTGATTGCTTAATGTCAGCTTCTGTTCATAAACTCTTTCATAAAAGTGAAACGGAGAAAAATGATTTAAAACAGTTCAATTTGTCTATTTACCTTAATCTTTAACTATTCCCATATGTCTTAGCTACATGATGTATGACTCTCCATAAACCAATTTTTCAAAGGTATACAAGACAGAAAAGAGTCAGGCTCCTAACCTTTTATGCACTGAACTTTCACAGACAGCTGGCAAAACAAAACACTTACAGGCTTCAGAACAGGCAGAAAGGTTATTTTGCTCTCTTGTTTTTATGAAATATTTGCTTCTGTTAAGTAAGACTTGATAATTCCACAGTCTTCACAGTATCACAGTATTATCAAGTCTTATGAAGAGACGTGAAATATTTCATCATGGCAAACAATCTCGAGGGAAAAACGTCTTTCCAAAACTCCGAATTAGGTCAAACAGCTACTGGCTCCTATTTTAGTAGAAGAATTAGACTTCTATTTGGGAAGCAAACACTAGAGTTGTGTGCTTGTTTCTGAAAGGCAGCCCGTGACACCACACAATTCCCAACATTAAAAATTGCAAATGGTGTAATCTCACTTTACGGTCATATGCATAACTCCAGGCACGGGTCGAATGATATTTTGTCTAAGTATCTAACGCTCACTTTAATACGCAGTAGGCTGTAGCACAGGGCAGTGTAACGCACACTTCTGCTTTGGTTTAGCAAGACCTTCACTGGCAATTTAGAAAATAAGAAACACCACAGAGTAAAAGTGCCTTACTTACCTTAAACCGTCGGTTAGACTGGAGCAAGGCAGAAATATAATGAGCAGGAAATTTTTGTTCACCTCAAGACGTTGCAGCATACAATCCATTTGGTCACTGGAACTAGGCAGGATTATTCAGAAAGTTATTATTCCCACTCTAAAAAAAAACCCAAACAACACTACAAGCAGAGAATAAAAATAAGCATGTGGGTTTATCTTTATTTATACAAGAGAAAACATTTAGAATTCCGAATAAACCAATTAAGATACATCATCTATATTTAATGTAACATTTTCTGTTTCAATTCAAAATACTTAAACAAACTTCTACATTAAAGAAGAGAATAGGAGCACCTAGCTCAAGGCAGCCTATCTTTTCAACAGAAGTTAAAATCTTTCAGTAGGTCTGGCAATGCACAAATTTGCCTGTAAGTTGGTGTCAGTATGCATTTCTAAAATGTGACATGAGAGACGGACACGATAGAGCTATCTGACAAGGGTAGGGGTAAGACTTGACTGTAAATTCTTGTAAGATTGTATTTTCAGATGTTTCACTATCATAAAGCCTGTTTAAACTAAAACAAAACAAGAAGTTGTGCATATAGAAAGAAGAAAAACACACCTCCATACCTATTAAACCTACAACTTTATAGAATGAGAAATAGATTTAAATTGTAATATCTTTTATATATAACCCTAGAATTAAAATGGCTATCTTTTAAACTTCAAATAAGCTTGAGAAACTGACTGCAGATCATGTATACAATGTGGGGTCAATGCTGTATTGAATTTCTGGACCATTTTCAGACTACCTTCTGGCAATGGAAGCATTTTGACCATTGACACTCCCTATGGGTATATCTGACTATCCTGGTACAATGCACCATTCCCCATTATTGAATCTACAACAAACTGCTGTAGGTTATTCATTGATTGAGTGTTTAAGTGTATTCTTTGGGAGCAAATGGAGAATGAAATCTGTAAACAATCACATACACACACACACAGAAAAAATAAAATCAGCAGAATTATTCACTCTGTGGTGGTTTTCATCTTCAGCACATAAATTACCTGCATCCTTTGACAAAACCTCTGTCACTTTAAATAAAGATGCACAGGAATTTTAGTTTTACAAAATGCATCAAGGTACAACGTGGAGCTGCACATTTTATCTCGAAGAAAAATTAAGACATCATTGGCCAATATGACTACATAGGGACATAAGGTTTAAGCACATCTGCCATTCTTTATGCTAACATCTTTATCTAGCTCAATTACAATATACGCTATCACTGTTAAACAACCCATATAGATGCAGACTGCAGCTCTATAATATTCCTAATGGAGGTTAGAACAGATATTAAGAGGTGCGTTTTCATAAGCTCAAGCAGTAATTGTGTGTGCTTGCACGCCTGTGCACATCTTCAATCAAGATGCATTTTGTTATCGCAGAAAAATGTGCCTTTTTCCACATTAACTGGGGCAAAAACTTTGTTCATGTATATGTAGTTCCAAGTTCATCTGCAGTTTGTCTGTCACTATGTATTTATAGCTATTGCTTGAATGACTGGTTCATACAGTACGAGGCAGCTTCAAAATAAACAAAAAGAAAACGATACAAAAAGCAGAGAAGACACCTGAAGCTTACTTGGTAATATTCACCTTTGATTTAATGTAAAATATAAAAAAAATGAGTCATCCTGACAATATATACAAGTAATACTATTTCAGCTTGAGAAAACTGTTTGTGTGTGTCACTGCAGTACAAAATCACGACATAAGGCTTACGTATTTTAGAGTTAAATGTTTGAGGTTAATTTTAAAGGTACAATGCAGCTTTACTGTTATCATCCAATCTCACTGAAAAACTGTAGCTACAATACAGTGACATTCTGTTCCAAACAGCACACAAATATCAAGGGATACAGCAGCCTTCATCATGTGAAGTGCTTTCCGTACACATAGCAAAGATCTGACTGCAACTCAGCTCAAAGCAAAATTAACAACATGTTGAAAAGAACACTTTTTGTCCTACAACCTGAATTTGAAACTGGGTAAAGACCCTGTTACATTAATCTATATAAGAAGAAGGAGAACATGGATGCTCTGTGCACAAAGACGTGGCAATATAAGTTGAACAGAGTCTAAGTTAAACAAATAGAATGCCTGATCTGCCTATAAACTGATATTTATGGACAAGAAAATATTTAGATGGCAGCAGAGCAGGACTGCACAGGTATCATAATTCAAGAGCTTTAGATGCACACACACTGCAAAACAGTGCTCCTGTGCCTACTGGCACCTAGGTACACGTGGCTGTGTTCAGACTGCAGGCTAGAGTGAGATGTTCAGCAGATCTCCTTGGAGAGAACCCCTCAGAGACAGCTTTAAGTTCCTAATCAGTCCAGAAGGATTCAGTTTAGACAATCAGAGGTAAGTCTGCAAGCTGCACCAGGGAGAGCATCTGTTCTGTACCTCAGATGCTCCCAAGAGGCACTTTGGAGCAGACACCTCAGTGTGCTATTAAACTGTGGTATCAGTTTCTACTGCTGTCTGACAGTGTTCAGATCCATACCTCCAACCTCCCCAGCAGAGAGTTTCAGCTATGTAGCAGTAACCCCAGCCTGTGCTTCCCTTTTCACTTCAGTGGAATCAAGCAGGCATACTTGCTGGCTTAGCACAGGGCTGAGTATTCATGTTTGGAAATTCATCAGTACCACCCTCTAGATGTTTAGTTCTATCAACATCCAAAGCTAAGCCCAGAAAAGGGATCTACTTGCCTCCGATTAAACACTTCTGTAGGAATCCTAGAGCATTTTGTATGGCTTCAGGAGATATCCCTTAGTACATCTTCTGGCCACACACATGCATGCTCCAGGACTGTCTGAAAGTAACTACATTTTGATATGGCCTACACTGAAACCAGCATCAGCCCATAAGATTACAAGGGCATCTCAGATATCCACAGCATTCTAACCATGTTAGCTCTCTCGAGATGCAGTGATCAGCACAGCCAGGGCACCCACAGATGATATGATGTCTGTGTTTATCCCGTGTCTGGGACTAAATCTAGCAATTGTCCTACCATCCAATCACCCCGAAAAGGGATCTGGAAAAGGAGAAGAGACCCACAGGTTGAAAATACAGTGTATTTAATGAAACTGCCAGAGTAATGCAAATATAAACTGTACAAACTTGTTCTATGCCCAGAGAGCTTCTACAGATGTATCAAAAAAAGGAAAACTGGATCGCCTCTGAAAGGAGACAGGTGACTGGTTAGCCAAGATACGAAGAAAGCCAAGGTAGTCCACAACTCTTTTGCATCAGACTTCATCAGAAAGCTCTCAAGCCACACTGCTCAAGTCACAGGAGACTGAGGCTGGGAGAAGGAAGCACCAGCTACGGCAGGGGCAGATAAAGTTCACGACTATAGAAAGAATCTGAAGGGACCTGATGAGAGACATCCACAGGTCCTGAGGGAACTGACAGATGAAGCTGCTAGGCCACTATCCATCATATTTGAGAAATCATGCCAGTTGGGTGAAGTTCCTGCCAACTATAAAAGGGGAAACATAAAACCCATTTCTAAACAGGGGAAGAAAAGATGACCCAGAGAACTGCGGGACAATTACTGTCACCTCTGAGAGATGGAGGAAGATCATGGAGCAGATCCTCCAGAAAACTATGCTATGGCATATGCAAAACAAGGAGATGATGTGTGACAGCCAACAGTTTCACTAAGGGCATATCATGCCTGAAAAACTTGGTGGTCATCCAAGACAGGGTTACATCATTGCTAGGTCAGGGTAGAGTGACTGCTGTCATCTACCTGGACTTGTGCAAGGCATTTGACACTGTCCCACATGACATCCTCATCTCTAAAATAGAGAGGTGGATTTGACAGATGGACCATTCAAGGAATAAGGAATTGGCAGGATGATCACACTCAAAGAGTTGTGGGCAACAGCTTGATGTTCAACTGAAGATCAGTGCTTTATGACCAGTGCTCCTCAGGGCCATAGTGAGGTTTAACATCTCTTCAGGCAACACTGACAGTAACACTTGCCAATGACACCAATCTGTGTGGTCAACATGTTTGGAGGGAAGGGAGATCATCCAGAGGAACCTTGACAGGTTTGAGAACTAGGCAACTGCATGACATTCAACAAGCCCAAGTGCAGGGTCAGGGAATTCCAAGCACAAATACCTGCTAGCTGGAGAGTGAACTTAAGGCAGTTCCAAGGAGAAGAACTTGAGGGTGTTGGTAGATGATAAGGTGAGACAGCAATGTGTGAGAGCAACCCAGAAGGCCAACCTAATCCTGGGCTGAGTCAAAAGAAGTGTCACCACCAGCAGGTCAAGGAAGGTAATACTCCGTCTCTCCTCCACTCTTCTGAGACCTCACCTGGAGTATTGTGTCCAGCCAGTTCTGGAATCCTCAGTATAAGAAAAACATTGAACTGTTGGAAAGAGTCTGAGCCAGGCTCCAAGGATCATCTGAGGGCTGGAGCACCTCTTTTATGAGTACAGGGTGAGGAAATTTGGGCTGTTCATTCTGGAGAAGAGGAGGGTGCAGAGGTACCTTATAGCAGCCTTCCAGCACTTGGAGAGGGCTACGGGAAAGCTGGAGAGGGCTACAGGAAAGCTGGATAGGCACTCAAACAGACTGTCCAAGGACACTGAATGCCCTACCCTCTCAATGTGTTCAAGGCCAGGTTGGATCAGACTCCATCCAATTCCAGCACTACTCTAGTGAGAGGTGTCTCTGCCCATGGCAGGGGGGTTGGAACCAGGTAGTCTGAGATGCCTTCCACCCTAAATCTTTCTATGACTCTGTAACTGAGAAAGCTGTCCTGGGGAGCAAAATGACAAAGTGAGTGACACCAGGAGTGAGGAGAAGCAGGAGAAACAGGAGGAGCAGGAGCCCAGGCAGGAGGAGCCCCTGCTCTTAGCGCACTTCTCCCTTTATAATGAGCGTGACATTTATGGGATGGGACACACCCATGAGTCAGCTTTGACCACCTGCCCTGGCTGACTTAAACTGCCAACAGCCTGCAGACCATGCCTGGCCTGCAATTTTATCCCAGAAAAAGACAGAGGACATAGCACAGAATAACACAACATCAGGGCTTGGAAGGGACCTCGAAAGATCATCTAATCCAATCCCCCTGCCACAGCAGGATCACCTACAACAAGTCACATAGGAACATACCCAAGCGGGTTTTAAACTTCTCCAGAGAAGGAGACTCCACAATCTTACTGGGTAGCTCACTCCAGGGCTCTGTCACCCTCACTGCGAAGAAGTTCCTTCTCATATAGATGTGGAACCTCCTGTGTTCCAGCTTACATGCATTGCCCCTTGTCCTATCACTAGATGACATTGAGAAGAGCCTGACACCCACCCTTCATACATTTATAAGCATTAATGAGGTCACCCCTCCATCTTAGTTTCTCCAAGCTAAAGAAACCCAGCTCCCTCAGCGTTTCCTCATAAGAGAAGTCTTCCACTCCCTTCATCATCTTTACTGCTCTGCACTGGACTCTCTCCAGCAGTTCTGTGTCCCTCTTGAGCTGAGGGATCCAGAACTGGACAAAATACTCCAGATGTGGTCTCACCAGGGCAGAGCAGAGGAGGAGAAAAACCTCTCTCGATCTGCTAATCAGCTCTCTTCTGATCCTCCCCAGGATACTGTTGGCCCCCTTGGCCACAAGAGCACATTGCTGGCTCATGGTCATCCTGCTGTCCACCAGGAACCCCCAGGTCCCTTTCTCCTACACTGCTCTCCAACAGGTCAGTCTCCAACCTATACTGGTACCTGGGGCTGCATATAGTTCAGTTTTTTTAAAAAAAATCTGTATTTCATTTATATCTTTACAACGTTCACTGCACTACAGGGACTTACTCTCTTGTTCTATTTCTAGACAGGCCCAGAACCATCCTACTCGTGGGCACTGAATATAACCGTGTGTTCATATAGCCCACTGGGAAGCTGCTTTTGGGAATGAGACGTCATGCAGCGTGTGTGAAACAGTTAAACGGGCAAAACACAAAGTCACTAGAACTAGCAGGAGAGCAGAGAAGCCAACTCTAGCCAACTGAGTGCCCAGCCCTAGAGTCCTGCTTGTTCCATTCAGTCCAGCACAACCTTTGTGCAAAAATAGAAGGGAAGAACAACCTAGACACACTATAAAACGGAGAGACTTCTCTCAGAAAGGAGATGTGGGTTGCAGGCTGCTATAGGTTTACATCTCTGTCATTCTTACCAACGCTCCACAAGCTGAACGCCTGATGCAAGCAGGCAGAAATGCCTTTCAGGAAATTACTGTCCTGTTTTTCTTTTGGTAAAGAAACCGCTACAAGGGTCAATCACTAAGACATAAGGTTATAAATATAAGAGGTAGATGTTCAAGCTCTGAAAAATAAATGCAGTACTTCAATACCACTTGTAATCACTATTTCTTATTTACATGTTCATCTTATAAATGTCTTTGCATAAGAGACATCGGTAAATCTGATAGCTTATGCTATCGGTAAATATCAGTCAGAAAAGCTGAAGTAGAGATTTCATGTCAGAAATAAAGACCCTAAAAATGCCAACTATTACTGTGTAGACTACACAGAGAACTTGGAAACACTTTAAATC
Organism: Rhinopomastus cyanomelas; assembly: GCA_013400115.1. NCBI lineage: Eukaryota > Metazoa > Chordata > Aves > Bucerotiformes > Rhinopomastidae > Rhinopomastus > Rhinopomastus cyanomelas. The sequence goes on from VXBP01008897.1 coordinate 55,012, forward strand.
TCATCTAGGAGGTTCCATATGAATGTGAGAAGGAACTTCTTCACAGTGAAGGTAACACAGCACTGGAACAGGCTACCCAAGGGGGTTGTGAAGACTGCTTCTCTGGAGACGTTTAAAATCTGCCTGGATGTGTTCCTGTGCGACATGGACTAGGTTATCCTGCTCTGGAACAGGGACTGGACTAGATGATCTTTTGAGGTCCCTTCCAATCCCTAATGTTCTGTGGTTCTGTGATTCAATCTCTCATGGCTGTCAAACTTCATATTAACTCTGTTATATCAGGAAATCAGCAGCAACTGGCAAAAGAAGAGGAGGACAGGGCCAGTGCAGCTGAAGTGCCTCTATGCAAATGCACGGAGCTTGGGCAACAAGCAGGATGAATTAAGGGCCACTGTGCTGCTGGGAGGCCATGTCATAGTGGCTATTAATGAAACCTGGTGGGATGATTCCCACAACTGGAATGTAGGGATAGATGGGTACAAGCTCTTCAGGAAGGACAGGCAGGGAAGGAGAGGAGGAGGGGTTGCCCTCTGTATCAGTGACCAGCTGGAATCAGTGGAGCTCCACCTGGGGAAGGATGATGAGCTGGTCAAGAGTGTGTGGGTTAAAATTAAAGGGGATGACAGGGGAGGGTGATGTTACTGTAGGGGTCTGCTACAGGCCACTTGACCAGCAAAAACTAGCAGATGAGGCCCTTCACAGGCAGATAGTAGCGGCTTCCAGGTCACAGGCCCTGGTCCTCATGGGGGATTTCAATCACCCTGACATCTGCTGGAAGGACAACACAGCAAGGCACCAGCTATCCAGGTTATTCTTGGATTGCATTGATGACAAATTCCTCCTTCAAATGATGGAGGAACCAACAAGAAAAGGTGCTATGCTGGACCTTGTTCTCACCAACAGGGAAGGGCTGGTGACCAATGTGAGGCTCAGGGACAGCCTTTGCTGCAGTGACCATGAAGCCATCGAATTTCAGATCCTCAGGGCTACCAAGAGAAAGTGTTCCAAGCTTACATTCCTGGACTTTGGGCGTGCAGACTTTGATCCCTTCAGGGATCTGCTGGCCAAAGTATCTTGGGATGCAGCCCTTGAGGAAAGAGGGGCCCAGGACAGCTGGTCAGTATTCAAGGATCACCTCCTCTGTGTCCAGGAGCAATGTACACCAACAAAGAGGAAAGCAGGGAAGAATGCTAGGAGGTCTGCTTGGCTGAGCAAGGAGCTCCTGGACACGCTGTCACACAAAAAGAAACTCTACAAGGGGTGGGAGAGAGGACAGCTAGAAGGGGGGTATAGCAGGAAGCTGCCCGGACAGCTAGAGATCTGGTTAGGAAAGACAAGGCACAGTTTGAATTGGACCTGGCCAGGGAGGTCAAAGGGAACACCAAGAATTTCTACAGGTATATGAATGGTAAGAAGAGTTCTAGGGAAGGTGTGGGTCCCCTCAGAAAGGAAACAGGTGAGGTGGTCACAAGTAACATGCAAAAGGCTGAGGTTCTCAATGATGTCTTTCGGTCTTCACTGCAAAGGCCTCCAGCCACACTCCTGGGGACATCGAAATTTATGGCAGGGACTGGAAGGAAGAACTGCCCATCATAAGTGAAGATCTGGCTCGTGATCACCTGAAGGACCTGAAAGTGTTCAAGTCCATGGGACCTGA
>VXBP01008897.1:67091-78957 GCA_013400115.1 Rhinopomastus cyanomelas
TGGTGAGAGGCCTTGAGCACAAGCCCTATGAGGAGAGGCTGAGGGAGCTGGGATTGTTTAGCCTTGAGAAGAGGAGGCTCAGGGGAGACCTTATTGCTGTCTACAACTACCTGAGGGGTGGTTGTGGCCAGGAGGAGGTTGCTCTCTTCTCTCAGGCAGCCAGCACCAGAACAAGAGGACACAGCCTCAAGCTGCGCCAGGGGAAATTTAGGCTTGAGGTGAGGAGAAAGTTCTTCACTGAGAGAGTCATTGGCCACTGGAATGGCCTGCCCAGGGAGGTGGTGGAGTCGCCAACTCTGGAGCTGTTCAAGGCAGGATTGGACATGGCACTTGGTGCCATGGTCTAGCCTTGATCTCTGTGGTGACAGGTTGGACTTGATGATCTATGAGGTCTCTTCCGACCTTGGTAATACTGTGAAAAGAAAAAGTTGTAATTATATGTTCTGGAAATGTCACATGCCTGCAGTAGATTAGACCTTCATCTGAATAAAGTTTATTAAATCTACAATTAGGAGTGGGGGGGGGATAAGGAGGAAAAAACCTAAAACAGAGTGAGCTACTGAGAGGTGTTTTCTGCAACACTTGAGCATATGTTATAAAGGCCAAAGAGGAAGGCAGCTGATGATACTAATAATTTATTTCTACATTCTGAGCCATTTGCTCGGAAACAGGGGGAGGGATAAGCTGTGATCATTTTCTGTTGTTTTATTCAATAAATCACAAGGTGTAACTGAGCACAACACATCATTTCAATGCCCAGACAATCTCTAAACAATAAACCAATCCCACCTGCTGACCAACAAAACTTGCCTCGGGGGTAGAAGGGGCTCAAACACTTAAAAAGAGATTTTTAAGCAGGGGCAAGACTGATCCTTATCCTATTTTTCCCTTTATCTATCTTTTTTTTTAATGAAAACATAATACCATTTGCTAGCCAAAAGGGCTATAGAACTAACATTCAGATTTTTGCCGGATATGCGTCACACCAGAAACACCTGGAAACATTAGAAGTATAAAGTAGTTGGATACCACAAGCCAGTCTCATAATTTGTGCCGGAGATTGCAACAGTTAGCATTTTCAAGTCACTCCACAACAGTCATCAACTTTCGTTCTCACCAAGAGATGGCACTTACACCTCAAAAGGCCACTGCAACATATCAAAGCAGTTCTTGCCCTCTAACTCCAGCAGAAGTGGGGAGAAGGAAGTTTTCCTACCCTACAGCACTCTTTGAGATCAGCATTGTCCATCTTCTCAGTAGTACAGGAAGATGACAGATCTCATGCTTATAACAAGCGTATGCAAGTGAACTTGACCAGTGCAAGTGAACTTATTGGGGACATGAGAATTGGAGGCAGCTTGGGCTGCAGTGACCACACCCTGGTGCAGTTCACTGTTCTTAGGGGTAAGGGACAAAGACCAAAATTAGCACCCTAAACTTTAGGAAAGTAAGTCTCCAGCTCTTCAAGGAGTTGCTCAACGTAACGCCTTGGGAGACAGTTCTGAGAGATCAAGTTGCAGAGCAGAGCTGGCAGATCTTCAAGGAGACCTTCCACAAAGCGCAAGAGCTCTCAATACCCATGTGCAGGAAATCAGGCAGAAAAGGGAAGAGACCAACATTGCTGAGTCAAGAACTGCTGGTGGAAGTAAGGAACAAAATGCACAAACTGTTGAAACAGGGACAGGTATCCTGAGATGAATACAGGAATGCCCGCTAGTGTAAGGAAAATTCAGGAAGGCCAAGGCACAGCTGGAGCTGAACTTGGCAAGAGATTAAAAAAAAAAAACAGAGAGGGAGTCTATAAGTATCTACATCAGAAAAGAAAGGTCAAAGAAGATGTACTCCCCTTGATGAGAAATGATGGTGAATTAGTAACAACTGATGAGAAGACTGAGATACTCAACAACTTCTTTGCCCCCGCTTTCACTTTTTGGTGCTGAATTGTGACAGACAAATGCATGACACTGTTTCTTGTCAGCATTCCCCAAGCAAAGCAGAACAAGCTTCCTTTTACTGCCTATTTCTCCTTTTTTCCATGCTTCTACATAGCTGTCTTTTGCTTGTTGGACAAAACCCCTGTTCACACGCATAAGTCTTTATTGTCATTGGTATTCGGTCATCCTTAGCGTGCTCTCTGCACGCCTGAAGAACACTTCACTACCCCTCTCCTCTCCAGTGTTCAGCTTCCTCAAAGTATGCCTCCATTTCAAAGGCATAGCTGTAGATCTTCAAGGTCAAGGCTGCCCACAGCCTCCTAACATCCACATTCACTGACAACCTCTCCCCTCACAGCCCTCATTACAGTGAGTCACAGGACAGGGATCAGGTTGACAAAAGCTCTCCCACTGTAAGAAAAGACAAGGTTCATCACCACCTGAGGAACATGAACATAAACAAGTCCATATGCTTTTAGCCACCAGGGGGCGAAAAAAAAATTAACAAATAATGGTCAACCTGGCTAAGGAAAACCAGGCTACAGTCACCACTGCACATAGATGTGGGAACCCAAACAGAGGTGCCCCAGCAAGATGAGGCTCTGCAGGTGGCAGGCTGCAGTGAATGTCACAAGTCTCTCACTCATCCCTGGCTGTGTATGGTGCAAGCACGTAGATTATTTGCTTAACTGAGCAGCACAGCTGCAAAATGAGGTTGAAAGGCCGCAAGCAGAAGGAGAAAGGCTCAGGAGCATCAGGAAGGCTGAAATCGAGGTGCAGCCAGGCTCTGCAATCTGGACAATGGCCAAATAAGAGCGAGACACAAGGGGCCCCTGTATCCTGCACCTCTCAGATACAAGACAGAAGTCCAAGTAGAAGAGGTGAGTGTAGGCAAGTGCAAGGCTATGGCAAAAAGCGAGCACCCCCCTTGCTTGCCTCACCTCCCAAGGTGCCACTAAGAAATAGGTATGAGCCTCCCCTGGAAGACAGTCAGTCTAATAAGGACATACAGGATAGGCAACCTATTCTGGAGGTACTAGCACAGTGGCATAAATCGAAGAGGTCTTCCAGTAATATGACAAAGAAGAAGAGAAAGGTCCTAGTTTTTGGAGACTTGCTCCTGAATGGGACTGAAGGCCAAATATGCAGAGTTGACCTTCATCATAAGGAAGTCTGCAGTCTACCTGGAGCCCAAATCAGGGCTATCACTAGGATGCTCCCTAACCTGGTGAGATAATCTGACTATTACTGCTGATCTTCCAGACAAGTGGGGAAGAAGCTGTATTGTGTAGCCTGAGGGGAATGAAGAAAGACTTCAAGGCCTTAGGATGTTTTGTGAAAGAGTTTGGGGCACAAATTATATTCTCTTCGTTACTTCCATTTCGGGGTGAGAACATGGGCTGGAATAGAAGGATTCAGTCCATAAATGCCTGGCTACAAGACTGGTGTAGCTTTGGATTCTTTGATAATGACTGGTTTTATAAGATACCAGACCTGACAGATACTCATTGGAGAGGTTTATTTCAGAAGGAAGAAAGGGTTCTGGGGCAGGAATTGGCAGGGCTCATTCAGAGCACTTTAAACTAGATTCAAAAGGGGGTGTGATTGTTGCTGGGTAGGCACCAGTGGGACAGAGCTCTAGTCTTAATGAAAACTTGGTGACCTCCCACTGTTCTACAGTGAAATCGGAGCACTCAGCTCAGTCCCTGAAATGCCTGTACACCAGTGCCCGCAGCATGGGGAACAAGCAGGAGGAGTTAGAAAGCTGTGTACAGTCAGGGAATTATGATCTGGTGGCAATTACAGAGACATAGTGGGACAGCTCACATGACTGGAATGCGGTCATGGATGGCTATGTCCTTTTCAGGGAGGACAGGTCATCAGGGCAAGGTGGTGGAGTTGTCTCTACATGAGAGAGCAACTGGAATTTATTGAATTCTGCCAAGGGGTCGATGAAAAGAGTTGAGAGCTTATAGGTGTGAATTAAGGGGCAGGCTGGCATGGGTGACACTGTTGTGGGTGTCTATTACAGGCCACCAGATCAGAATGAGGAACTTGAGGAGGTCTTCTACGGGCAGCTGACAGCAGCTTCACAGCTACAGGCCCTGGTTCTCATGGGGGATTTTAATTACCCTGATATTTTCTGGAAGACCTACTCAGCCAGCCAGCCATAGTTCAGGAGGTTCCTCCAATGCATTGGGTGACAATTTCCTGGTGCAAATGGTGGAGGAGCCCACTAGGCCAGGAGTGCCGTTTGATCTTATACTCACCAAAAAGGAGGGTCTGGTTGAAGCAGTGAATGTGGAAAGCAGCCTTGGTTGCCCTGACCATGAGATGGTGAAGTTCAGGATTTCATGTGGTAGGAACAGAATACCCTAGCAGAATCACAACTCTGGACTTCAGAAGGATCAACTTTGGCCTTTTGAAGCAATTGCTAGGGGAAATCCCATGGGACAGGGTACTGGCAGGTAAAGGGGCCCAATATAGCCGATTAACATTCAGAGAGCACTTATTTGAAGCCCACATTCAGAGCATTCCAACAAGTAGGAAATCAAGGAAGGGAGCCAGAAGGAAGACCTGTGTGGTTAAACAGGGAGCTACTGGGCAAACTCAAGAGGAAGAAGAAAGTCTATAGATCATGGAAAGAAGGGATGGCCAGTTGGGATGATTATAAGGCTCTAGTCAGAGGATGTAGGGATGCAACTAGGAAAGGTAAAGCCTCCTTGGAATTAAACCTTGCAAGAAAGGTCAAGGGCAACAGAAAGGGCTTCTTCAAGTACATTGCAGGTAAAACTAAAACTAAAGGCAATGTAGGCCCCCTGCTACATTGTGGGTGCCCTGAAGACAGATGATACAGTGAAAGCAGAGATACTGAACATCATCTTTGCCTCTGTCTATACTTCTGGGGGCTGTCCGGTTATCAGGCCTCACAGGAAGTTGAGACAAGAGAAAGGTTTGCCCTGGTTGATGGGGACTGGGTTAGGGATCAATTGAGCCACCTGGAGGAACATAAATCCATGGGCCATGACGGAATGCACCCACAAGTACTAAGAGAGATGGCGGAAGCCATTGCTAAGCCACTCTCCATCATCTTTGCTAAGTCATGGGGATCAAGAAATGTGTCTAAGGACTGGAGGATAGCAAATGTCACTCCAATCTTCAAAAAGGGTAAGAAGGAGGAACCAGTCAGCCTCACCTCCATCCCAAGAAAGGTGATGGAACAATTTATGTTTGATGCTGTCTCCAGGCACATCAAGGACAATACGATTATCAGGAACAATTAGCATGGCTTTACAAAGGGGAAGTCATGCTTCACCAACCTGACAGCCTTTTATGGGCATAACCAGGCAGACAGATGATGGCAAAGCAGTAGATGTGGTCTATTTTTACTTCAGTAAAGCATTTGACACAGTCTCCCACAGCTTCCTTGCAGCTAAACTGAGGCAGTGTGGTCTAGATGATCAGGTAGTGAGGCGGATCGTGAACTGATTGCAGGATAGAAGCCAGAGAGTAGTGGTCAATGGGACAGAGTCTAGTTGGAGGCCTGTATCTAGTGGAGTGTCCCAGGGATCGGTGCTGAGACCAGTCCTATTCAATCTATTCATTGATGACTTGGATGAGGGATTAGAGTGCACTGTCAGCAAGTTTGCTGATTACGCAAAACTGGTAGGAGTGGCTAACACCGCAGTAGGCTGTGCTGCCATTCAGTGGGACCTGGACATGCTGGAGAGCTGGGCAGAGAGAAATTTAATGAACTACAACAAGGGCAAGTGTAGAGTCTTGCATCTGGACAAGAACAACCCCAGGTACCAGTATAGGTTGGAGACTGAGCTGTTGGAGAGCAGTGTAGGAGAAAGGGACCTGGGGGTTCCTGGTGGACAGCAGGGTGACCATGACCCAGCAATTTGCCATCCTGGGGTGTAACAGAATGGAGCTGGTTAGCAGATGGAGAGAGGTTCTTCTCCCCCTCTACTCTGCACTGGTGAGACCACATCTGGAGTACTGTGTCCAGTTCTGGGCTCCTCAGTTCAAGAAGGACACAGAACTGCTGGAGACAGTCCAGTGCAGAACAACAAAGACGATGAAGGGAGTGGGTCACCTTCCTTATGAGGAAAGGCTGAGGGCGCTATATGCTGTTCCAACTTACGCCAATTGCCCCTTTTCCTATCACTAGATTACACTGAGAAGAGCCTGGCTCCATCCTCCTGACACCCACCCTTCACATATTTATAGACATTAATGAGGTCACCCCTCAGCTGGAACATTGGAGGTTCCATATAAATACGAGAGGGAACTTCTTCACGATGAGGGTGACAGAGCACTTGAACAGGCTGCCCAGGGAGGCTGTGGTGTCTCCTTGTCTGGAGATGTTTAAAATCCACCTGGATATGTTCCTGTGTGACTTGGACTAGGTGATCGTGCTCTGGTGGGGGGATTGGATTAGATGATCTTTCAGGGTCCCTTCCAATCTCTAATGTTCTGTGATTCTGTGACCTGATGAGATGCAGCCCAGAGTATTAAAAAAATTAGCCAGTGCAATTGCCGAGCTACTGTCCATAATATCTGAGAAGTCTTGGCAGTCAGGAGGAGTCCATAGTGGACTGAAAAGAGGGAAATATTGTGCCCGCCCTTAAAAAGGGCAAAAAAGACAATCCTGACAACTACCAACCTGTCAGCCTCACCACTGTGCCTGGGAAGGTCATGGAACTGATTCTTCTAAAGAACATGCTGAGGCACTTGGAAGAAAGGAAGGTAATCCTAGGTATCAAGCATGGATTTACCAGAGGCAGATCCTGCCTAACCAACCTAGTGGCCTTCTACAATGATGCGACTGCATCAGTCGACAAGGGAAGATTTATGAATGTCATCTACGTGGATTTCTGCAAGGCCTTTAACACTGGTCCCCCACAACATCCCTAAACTAGAGAATTATGGGTTTGATGGGTGGACTATTCAAAGAGTGATGGTCAGTGTCAAGATGGAGGAAGATGATAAGTCGTGTCCCACAGGGGTTTGTACTGGGCCCAGTGTTGTTCCGTATACTCATAAATGACACTGACAGAGGCAGTGAGTGTACTCTCAGCAGGTTTGAGGATGATACCAAGTTAGGGGGGTGCAGTTGGAATGTCTGAGGAATAGGATGCCATCCAGAGGGACCTGGATAGACTGGAAAGGAGGACCCAGATGAACCTTATGTGGTTCAACAAGACCAAATGCAGAGTCCTGCACCTGGGCCAAGGTACTGGGTGGGAGAGGGTATGCTGGAGACCAGTTCTGTGGAAAGGGAATTGGGGGTGCTGGTGGATGAAAAACTTTACATGAGCCACAACTGTGCAATTGCAGCCCAGAAGGCAAATCACATTCTGGGCTGCATCAAAAGAACTGTTGCCAGCAGATCAAAAGAGGAGATTCTGCCCCTCTCTTCTGCCCTGGCAAGACCTCACCTGGAGTATTGTGTCCAGTTCTGGAGCACAAGAAAGATATAGACATACTGAAGCACATCCAGAGGAGGACCACTAAAATGATGAGGGGAATGGAGCAACTCTCAGTTGAGGATAGGTTGAGAGAGTTGGGGCTGTTCAGCCTAGAGAAAAGAAGGCTCCAGAGAGACCTTCTTTTGACCTTCCAGTACCTGAAGGGGCTGGAAGGCAGGGGAAGACCTTTGCAAGAGGGTTTGTACAGACAGGACACGGAGCAATGGGTGCAAGCTGGGAAAGGATAGATTCAGGCTGGATATTAGAAAGAAGTTATTTAAGGTGAGGGTGGTTGATCACTGGAATGGGCTGCCCCCGGTGGGGGCTCCATCCCTGGAGTCATTTAAGACATTTAAGCTCAGGCTTGATAACGTTCTCAGCAGCCTGACCTAGGTAGAGTTGTCCCTGTGTAGGGATGTTGGACTAGATGACCTCTAGAGGTCCTCTTCCAGCCTACAACATTCTGTGATTCTACGATTCTATGAGTCTGCATAGCAGTGGAGGTAAGCTTGTGTGAAAAGTAATTAACACATATTCTGAGAAAATGCTGTGGGATGAGTTCAGATTATCCTGGGAGAACGAAAGCAGAAACCTGTTTCCCCAGCAATAGTATCCATTTGTGAAATCTCAGCCTTTGGCTAATAATATTTGTGTCTCTGCTTCCCTCTTGCTGCCTGCTTTTTAAGCCCTCGCCACGTCTACCGTTTCATTTGCCTAACCAAACTATATGTGACTACAATAGGCTATTTTAACTCACCTTCAAAATCAGTTCCTGCCGTGCACATACCCACAAACAAACCCTTTATCCAAACTCCTTTTGGTTTGCTACTGTCATGACCAGGATTGAATTACAAGAATCTTCAGCTTTTATCACTACCTTTTGCCTAAGTCATTAGCTAACTGCTAGGTTCTTGAAAGTAACTTCTTTATTTCTATTCTGTCATATTTCTTTATTTCTAACTCCTTGTCATATTTTTTGCCTTTGTTTAGCTGATAGAAATAGCATCACTTGAAACTATCTGTAGGTTTGGGAGCTTTTTTCCTCATGCATTTTACACACAACTCCATACAGCTGCAATTAATCTGAATTTACACTGCTTACCTGTCCATACCACAGTTCAAATGCAGTCCTGGAGAGCAGCTGATGTCCTTACCCAAGTTACATCTCCATTCAGACATCATTAAACCACTATTTAATCATTCTCTCTTGCAGCCTGCCAGAAAGCAGTTTGCACAACCAGTAACTCTGGGGAGATGTTACGATTGTACTGCCAAGGGTTGAGCAACACTTATTGATGTGAAACCACACTAAACTTTGTGGTGTTTCTGCTTGTCTGTGTGATATCTAAGTATTTCTGGGGTTCCTGCCATTGCAACATGTAAGCCCACACTTAAAAGCTCCTCTCTGTGCTCTGAAAAATTATGTTCACTTTACAATGAGCAGGAAACAGCCAAAAGCACTGAAAGCACAGCAGGACGGGGTTGAGGACATCAAAGGGGCAACACTTGTGTCACCAGCCAGGTTAGCAGACCCAGCAGGGAAGCTGCACAGAGGATATAAGCTATTAAATATAATGAATTTCAAATTTTGGAAAGTACTACAAAAATTCAAAATCAGACAGAAATAGTGCACTTTGAGCAAAACTAAATATATATATATATATATATATATATACACACACACACACACCCCCCCCACAGAGAGGAGGGATAAGTATTTCAGAGACATAAAATGGGAAGAGTTAAACAATGAAGGTTGTGGTGAACAAAGAAACAAAGAACAGTAGGCAGTGTTCCTCCAGGCATGCTAATAGTATCACAGTACTACCAGCTACAGTTCAGGATGTCCAGAAGCAAAATTTCCATGCATTCTTGCACTGGACTAAACAGATCAGGAAGTTTCAAATTCACTAACAGTGATGCTGTTGTACTCATGATGTTCTATGGTTGTAAGTAAAAGAAATGACCTGGCCTTGGAAGTTTAGCTTTAATTAAACTACATAAAATCAGATTGTTAACAATTGTGACTGGTGAGTTTCTTGTTTCGGACACTAAGAAATGTTTTTTTGTTCAAAAGCTTGTTTGTTCCTCCTCTCTCCAACTACTATCAGTTTTAGTTCCACATCAACCTGAGAAGAAACTTCTTCACAGTGGGGGTGACAGAGCACTAGAGCAGGCTGCCCAGGGAGGTTGTAGAGTCTCCTTCACTGGAGATGTTCAAGACCCACCTGGATGAGTTCCTGTGTGACTTGGTCTAGGTGATCCTGCTGTGGCAGGGGGATTGGACTAGATGATCTTTCGAGGTCCCTTCCAATCCATAATGATTCCATGATTCTATGATTCTTATCAGTTGTATCAATTTTGACTTGTTTCTAAATTGAGAACTATCACTCTAAAGCAAAGAGATTAATTAATCCCTTTAACAGCTTCTTTTAAGCAACAGTAGCTGAAATGACGTCATTAAAAGCACAGTCTGTGTAAACTGCAAAATCACAACTGCAGACCTACCTTTCAAAAACCACCAGGTCTCCAAACACCTTGAGCAATCTAAGGACATCTTGTGCTTCTTTTAACCCAGAGTCTTGAGACTTTCCTAACTTCTCTTGAAGACATGTACACACTTAAGATAAAGCAGCACATATATATTGTATATTGTCATCTACAATGGTTCTCAAAGAAATCATTAAACCATCACAATTCATAATAGAGAATACCTCCAAAGACTTCCATGCAGAGTGGAAGATTCTGGGCTTTGTCCTCAAACCCCATAAGCATAAAGCAAAACCTACACTTAAATAAAATACCCCATAAGCAATCCTTTATATAATGGAAGCAGGCAATCACAGACCAGTCAAGACAGAGAACACTCATTAATTGTACACGATGCTAAAGTTATTTATGCCCCTTGTAAAGCTATCCATGGTTTCAACCAAGTTCCTAACAATCACTGCTAATGCAAATGTAAACTGAAATTATAGAAGGGACAGAAATAATTACCACAGAATATTTTTCAAAAAAAAATCATTCCATAACTAACTTCTCAACCCTGAAGAAGAGCTGAAGACACAAGAGAAAGACAGACTAGAATGAGCATTCATAGCTCTACAGTGACAACTGTAGTGACAAAACAAAGTGACAATGTGGGGCTTAAATATGCAGTTTATTCACCAACCTTCTACCCCTAAATATTGCCTCAGTGTTTCACAAATTATAATTATCTGTCTCGTTTTCTGTGCCACAGAGGTTAGTGACCTTGTCACCCCTCTCCTGGTTAATACTTCCCCTTCACTCTGTAGGTCCAATCATCTTTTATTTCAAATTGCCTAACTGACGAACGTAATCAAGTTAAGCTCAGAGCAATTGTTCTCAACCTATATTTCATTTTGAAGGTTTTTCCTCTTATTTCAGACACTACAAAGTGTTTTTTTGTTCAAAAGCTTGTCTGTCCCTCCTCTTCAACTATCATCAATTTTCTTATCAGTTGCATCTAGGAGCTTGAGATGGGGGACAAAACATCAAACGGACCAAAGAGGGAAAAACCGTACCATTATTTCCTTACTCGAGCGTTCAGATATGAAAATATTTTACATAAAGAGTCAATATGTACCTGTAACTCGAAGTTCTGGAAAATGAGCTGAGGACAACATTGCTTTCTGTAGTAATTTTTTCTATCTCAGTGAAAACACAAGTTAAGCCAATGTATCTAATGTGATGGTAAGAGCCCCAAGCCTGACACAAAGTCCCTCGTTAATACAACTCAGTCCCCCTCTGTCTTTAAACCTGTTATCATGGCTGTAGAGGGAGGCTTTACATCAAGCAAAACACAGTATCTTCCAAGAGTCATTAGCACACAGTTTCAAAATAAAGACCAATTTAAAACATCTTCCACCTTTATTTCCAGCAAAATCTGGGTTCCTAATGTATCTATAGAATCATCAGGGATTGGAAGGGACCTCGAAAGATCATCTAGTCCAATCCCCCTGCCACAGCAGGCTCACCTGACTGGAGAAGCCATGGAATCAGAGCCACTCAGGGTTGGAGGGAACCATCATCCACTTCCAACCACTCAACACAGGCAGGCACAACCCACGGTACACCAGGCTGGCTGGAGCCCCATCCAGCCTGGCCTTAAACACCTCCAGGGATGAGGCCCCAACCACCTCCCTGGGTAACCCAATCCAGGCTCTTCTTCCAGGAACTTCCTCCTCACAACCACTCTAAATCTACCCATCTCCAGCTTTGCTCCATTTCCTGTCACTACGCGCCATCCTAAATATTCCCTCCCCATCCTTTTTGTAGGCCCCCTTCAGATACTGGAAGGCCACAACAAGGTCACCTGGGAGCCTCCTCCAAACTGAAAAGCCCCAACTCGCTCAGTCTGGCCTTACAGGAGAGGTGCTCCAGCCCTCTGATCATCCTTGTGGCCCTCCTCTGCACATGCTCCAGCACGTCCACATC
>VXBP01008899.1:5159-89998 GCA_013400115.1 Rhinopomastus cyanomelas
GGGGAGGGGGGGGGGGGGGGGGAGGCTTACTAAGGGGGGCAAGGACAGAGATACACGGGCAATGGAGTGTTACAAATCCTCCCAGATTTATTTTGTGGGATTTCAGAGTTTCAGAGCAGATTCCATATTTCATTCTATGCCAGACTAGCTTGCAAACATGGACTGAATTAGTCTTCCTTGATCATCAAATTCATCTTCTGGCTGTTTTGAATCATCCAAAGAAATGGGAATATTTTTACACTGATCTTGCTGATGTCCTCATAATGAAACATGAAGTGTCTTCTTGTATCCCTGTTCCCATAAGATCTAATGCTTTCAGAAGCAAGACTGTTTTGTTTTGTTTTGTTTTTTTTCCAAGGTCCTCGGAAGCTTTTCATGAGTTTTCTGGAAATAAAACAGTATTATTTTCTTTATAAGATGCCTGTGTAGTTCACCTGGTGTACAGTTTTCTCTGTTGCCTGCCTCAGAAATTAAAACTGGGATAATGCTCATGTTTTGTGGTTAAGTTTTGTAAGTAGAGACTATTCCTGCTTCCATATATGTAATAATAAATTATATTACTTGCCATACACATAAATAGTAAAATAGGAAAGGTGAGTCATTTGATGACATGAAATAGTTTGGAAAACTAAGCTGCAAAACAGCGTTGTGACTTCCAGTGGAGATCGTAATTTGGGTGGAGGGGAAGAAAGGAACAGAGCCACAGTGTAGCCATTCAAGTGTTGATTCAAACTTGTCACTGGAATAAAGTGATGTGCTTCATATAAACTAAGACTATTTTTTGCTTGCTGAAGTTAGAAATCTTTTGTGAGTTGTGATGTCAGGAGTGCTAGGGTTTCTCTTAGGATGACATACTTTGAGAAATACTGAAGAACCTCGCTGGCAACTGAGCAAACCAGTTTATTTCATTCATAGGAATAAAATAAATCAGACACAGGTAAGTATATAGACAAGTAGGGAACACAAGTAATACCCACAGTGGTCCAGCTGGTGCAAATAATGTTCATCTTTCTCATAATACTATGTGTATATATGCACTTAAATAACTTTATGGAAAATAAGGTAAGCCACCTACTATGACTTTCATCCCTCTGAAATTAGCTCATTCAGAAGTTCTCTGGGTAAGCCTAAGTTTGTAGAGTTGAATAGGCACATCTAAGGAAATTATTCATCTCATGGAATAGGTCTCCTAAAAGGTGATTTAACCATCCTGCTTTTCTGCATGGACTATAGAGGTATCTTAGACAGCACTGACTTTTTGGTGACTAATGTTAGGGTAGTTGTATCCTCTCGCCAGCTTATGGCTTGGAGTTAGAAGGACAATCAGTTAGTCACTGTCCAGCTCTAGAGGCTCTGCAGTCAGTGTGCAGACTACAAGGGCTGCACTTTGGAAGCAGTCCATGTTAAAAGCCTCAGATGACTAATTAAGAGTTTTCAAATCATTCAGCTAAACCTAAGCATCTAATTTTAAGATGTTAGCATGTGTTAGGTTGTTTGACAATAACCTCTAGCCTTAATCAGTGACGGAGTGATGTGAAATTTTATTCATTTATCTATTTAATCCAAACTGGTAGTTAGTTTCCTTGTAGCTTGAGCCTGAAAGAAGACAAGCACCTTCATGTGAATTGTCAGTGGATCACGACAAAGTAGCAGGACTCTCACTGCTATATCTGTCTGCTCACTAACAGCATACACTCAGAGACAATTTCTTCTGCACATTGACAGTTTGACAGATGTGATTTTTTTCCCTGATCCTTAGAAGAAATGAAAAGATTTCTCAAACTTGCTAAAGATGCTAATTCCCGAAGCTCTCTACTGCGAGTTTTTTTATTAAAGCATTCCAGCGTCGCAGCATCCAGACGTGCCCTCTTAGTTGATAGTCAAGGGGGATATTTGCAGGACTGACTGCACAGTGACCTCAGGCTTCTAGCAGAGGCAAAAATGCCTCAGGGAAACTCAAGAGATTTATCATAGTGCTGTTTGTTTACAGGAACTTTCAGGTACAACAGAAACTGACAGGTACTGTACCACACAGGTTAACCAGTAAAGAGCTTAGCAATAACAATATAGAAAGACAGGCAGTCCAATATTTACATTGTATACGAAAACTTCTCTCTGCTGGATGATGTTTAGAGTTCCCTAGAGCTGTTTTCCTTGATATGCTGACGTTGCTGGGCCTAAAGTTCAACACACTGCACTGGGTAGCAAGGTAGCAATTCATGGGGCTTTTTTCCTCCCTCTGTTATTCCTTAAGGCTTTTCTTAACTTCCCAGAAAGTTAAATGTTTTAAGGAGAATCTGGTTTAGTAGATCTGTGGCATGTTTAGGTGGCACCGCCATGGCTGTGTGATACAGAGGTTGAATAAGGCCATGTGCTTTTCTGTTTAGCTTGTAAACAAAGGGTAAAGTCCTCACTGGTGAACTGAAGAGCTGGTTAGCTGGAAGGCAGATTCCAAGCAAGAATGTCAATTTTCCTTTGATGTCAAGTATCTCTCTTACATACATGCCCCACTGCTTCAAAATCTGAATAACTCAGAGAAATGTGTTTCTCCACCTAAACTTGCCGTGTGAGAAAAGAGGACAGGCAGGGAGCTGAGACTAATGTCCACAGACCTTTGTGCAACAGCAGAATTTTAGGAGATTGAAAGCCAAGTACACAATCATTAAAGCCTTGGTACAGTACCCCAGGTATACTCAGTGTTGAGAGTGCATAAATGCTTGTTGGGGTCTTAAAGTGGGACAAATTACTCTCTGCATATTCTCCTCTGACTACAAAGCTTCCAGATCAGACTAGGCACCTGCCTTGCCTGACTCTTAAGATGCCTCAGTTCAGTTTAGGTCTAAAGATCTTATCAGAGCTACTGAGACTCTCCAATATTAGGATCCTAATAGTTAGGCCATTAAGTTCTTCTGTGAATATAGATCATGCACCATAAGACTCCTGAATCCAGGATAGCAAACCACTGGAATATTTTTCCTTCCAATAGTTACCATAAGCATCGGTGGAGATTGCTTTGAAATAATTTACAGTCATTAAGTAATTTGGGGCATTTTTTCACTTTTAAGAGTCAAATCACAGAATCACAAAACATTAGGGATTGGAAGGGATCTTGAAAGATCATCTAGTCCAATCCCCCCACCACAGCAGGATCACCTAGACCAAGTTGCATAGCAGCATATCCAGGAGGGCTCCAGAGAAGGAGACTCCACAACCCCCCTGCGCAGCCCCTTCCAGTGCTCTGTCGGTCTCACTGTGAAGAAGTTCCTTTTCATATTTATGTGGAACCTCCTGTGTTCCTGCTTACACCCATTGCCCCTTGTCTTATCATTAGTTGACAATGACCAGAACCTGGCTCCACCCTTATGACACCCACCCCTCATACATTTATAAACATTAATGAGGACATCCCTCTGTCTCCTTTTTTTCCAAGCTGAAGAGACCCATCTCCCTCAGCCTCTCATCATAAGGGAGATGTTCTACTCCCTTCATCATCTTCTTTGCTCTGCGCTGGACTCTCTCCAGCAGCTCCACATCCTTCTTGAACTGAGGCACTCAGAACTGCACACTATATTATCTCAATTTTCATCTAGATTAATACAACTCGCTTGCACCAACACTTCCCTCAGGTTAAGCTACTTTTTTAAAATTTTGAGGTTTGTTTTACAGTGAAAACAGTTATCACGCCTGTATCTGGAGGTGATATAATGTTTTTATTTAATTCTGTGTGTTGAATAATTATATGCCTATGCAAGGTGTTATTGTTCAGGAAAATAAATCTATGTGTCAACTGTAACATTTCAGAATTTCTGCTTTATTATACAAAGAAAACTATTTGATTTATGATAGGAGTAAAGAGAAAATGAATTCAGAACCAGAAAACCTGTAATGGAAAAGTAAACATTTTCAAGATTTTATATATATGTATGTACTTACATGTGCATGAAAAACTAGTGCTTAGTCTTCTGATCAACCACCCTTGAAATAAACCATGAGTAAAAAGGTCATGGAAATGACAGCGTAACACTAATTTAACAGTCTCCGAAGGCAAGTGCTACCCTATTTGCCTTAGAAATTTGTGGTTGCTCGAAGTCTAGACTGCAAACCGCATTGGATTGTTCAGCTCTCCAACGACGCAAGAATGGAAAGTATTATAGCAGCTGCTAACCATGGACGTTGACAAAAATTTGAAAAGTGCAAAGGATAAACATAACATTAAAAAAATGAAACCTTTCCAGATGGCTGTACAGCTTCCTAAAAATATATACTGCCACTGAAGTCTGGCTCGACTGATGAGAAAAGCTATGTTGTCTAAAATACAGGAGCTGTAGAAGCTACAGTATATTAAAAAACACAAACAGTAAGTTAGAAGGTTTAGGTAAGTGATTTTTTTTGGTAGTCGGTGTAGAACTTAACTGTGCAATATAAAGTGGCAAATTGAGGGTGTAATTGAGATTTTTGCATAGTTAATAATGTAAGTGCCACTTTAAAAGTGTGTGTAGATGGGTTAAATGATAAATCCCATTTGGCTGCATTTTGGTAAAACAGATTTGGTTGAGTTTTGTTGAGCAACAAAACCCAGACTTGACTAGCAATTCTGCCTGCCTCTTCTCTGTATAAGCCTCGCCATGCATGCCCATGCCTGTGTCTCCTCAAGAGCAGACTAACTGATTTATAGGGGTCTGGTTTTGGTATGTGGTCTCCAGCAAGCAAAAAGAAATGAAGCTGGAACTCATGCATGCGGGCTTGTCAGTGTCTGCAAATTGTAGTTTCCTTGAATAACTGCCTGCTAGTTAAGATGAATGGCAATTCCATATATCATGGCACATAGTGAACACCATTAGCAGATATATTTCTGGATGTCAAAGTGCTCCTGATATTACCTCTTCTTTGAGAAACTTTCACAGTTTGGCTGAAAGTTTCCTGATCCATTTGTCTGCTGTAAAAGAATAAAAATGAGTTAATCATCACAATGTGGTCTAGATGATCAGGCAGTGAGGTGGATTGTGAACTCACTGCAGGATAGAAGCCAGAGAGTAGTGGGCAATGGGGAACAGTTTAGTTGGAGGCCTGTATCTAGTGGGGTCCCCCAAGGGTCGGTACTGGGACCAGTCCTATTCAATCTATTCATTAATGACTTGGATGAGGGATTAAGGTGCACTGTCAGCAAGTTTGCTGATGACATAAAGCTAGAAGGAGTGGCTGACACCCCAGCAGACTGTGCTGCGATTCTCCAACCTGCATAGGCTGGAGAGCTGGGCAGACAATCATAGAATCATAGAATCATCATGGCTGGAAATCATCATGATGACCCTCCAGGGTCATCAAGTCCAACCTTTTCTCCTAGTGCCTAACCTCTAGACCATATCCCTAAGCACCACATCCACCAGTTCCTTAAACACCTCCAGGGTCGGTGACATCACCACCTCCCTGGGCAATCCATTCCAGCTCCTGACCACCCTCTCAGTAAAGAACTTCTTCCTAACATCCAGTCTAAACCTTCCCTGATGCAACTTGAGGCCATTTCCCTATCATCACTAATTGGAGAGAAGAGACCAACACCAGCCTCGCCACAACCTCCCTTAAGGTAGTTGTAGAGGGCAATAAGGTCCCCTCTCAGTCTTCTCTTCTTCAGACTAAACAACCCCAGCTCTCTCAGCCTCTCCTCAAAGGGCATTTAAGAGAATTTAAGAGAGAAATTTAATGAGGTATAACAAGGGTAAGTGCAGAGTCTTGCATCTGGGCAGGAACAACCCCAGGTACCAGTATAGGTTGGGGACTAACCTGTTGGAGAGCAGTGCAGGAGAAAGGGACCTGGGGCTCCTGGTGGACAGCAGGATGACCATGAACCAGCAGTGCGCCCTTGTGGCCAAGAGGGCCAACAGCATCCTGGGGTGGATCAGAGAGGGGGTGTTTAGCAGATGGAGAGAGGTTCTTCTCCCCCTCTACTCTGCCCTGGTGAGACCACACCTGGAGTATTGTGTCCAGTTCTTGGTCCCTCACCTCAAGAGGGACACGGAGCTGCTGGAGAGACTCCAGCGTAGAGCAACGAAGATGATGAAGGAAGTGGAACATCTCTCTTATGAGGAAAGGCTGAGGGATCTGACTCTCTTGAGCTTGGAGAAGAGGAGACTGAGGGGTGACCTCAATAATGTTTATAAATATGTGAGGGGTGGATGTCAGTAGGATGGAGCCAGGCTCTTCTCAGTGTCATCTAATGATAGGACAAGGGGCAATGGGTGTAAGCTGGAACATAGGAGGGTGACAGAGCACTGGAACAGGCTGCTGAGGGAGGCTGTGGAGTCTCCTCTGGAGACGTTTAAAACCTGCCTGGATATGTTGCTGTATGATTGATTTAGGTGATCCTGCTGTGGTGGGGGGATTGGACTAGATGATCTTTTGAGGTCCCTTCCAATTCCTGATGTTCTGTGATTCTATGATTCTGTGATATCAAGATTGGAGACACATAGGACTTCATTTCACATGATCTAAAATGAAAAGCTAGTTGGTGTTTTACAGTGCTAGAGTTAAGACTACTGCAGTTAGAAAGCTAAAATTTAGCAAAGTTTTGCTGTAACTTCTACATCAAGTTATTGTTTTAAGAGACAGTCTTCCAGTCTTCAACCTCAAATTAACTCTGGCAGTTTTATACTGTTTTGTTCTCATATGGACATTATTCTTTAGATTTTAAATATTTCTTCCTTTCTTCTTCTTACATAATCCCTGATGTATTGCTAATCAGCTTTGTTTTCCTACTCAAGTTTCATTTGTCCAGACAAGCCAACAGGTTTCCTTCACCCAGCTCTCATAAAGTAGTACATTCTTCTCCTTTCCACTGATCAGCCTTACAGGCCTTCCCTGCATTTCTCCTAGTCTGATCCTGGACAACAGGTAGAGATATCTGATATTCTGATGCTGCTAATACACTAGGAAAGAAAGAAAAGATCAAAACCAGAACCTTACACTTTAAATAAAGAATTTTTGTTTCTGAGCATTTAACTGTGAGCTCTTAACATTCTCTAAACATTTTTAGTGCCACAGAGGCACATGTAGAGCAGAGAGTGATATTTTTGAAATAACTATTTGAACTTCCACTGCCTGTCAGTATAATTCCACACTCCTAATTTCAATCTAAATTGCTTCCTTTCAGGCCTAAAAACATGCAATCTAAATAACATATTAAACATGAAGGATCCAAATGAAGCCTGGCAGTAACTCAAGGTGAGATTACAGGCTGTTTAAATTGAGCATGTGCCATTTTAGAGGCAGGTGTCTCAAAGGTAATTGTCATCATCTTCTCCTTTGGATTATTCCAGAAATCCTCAGGAAGATTGTGTACTTCCATTAGCCTTGACAGCTGGTTCCACTGATGCTGGGATGTCATAAAAAGTTGATAGAGTGAAGCATTTCTCATGGAGTGCACGTGGGAAGAAATGCTGCTCTGAACCTGGTATTTGCCTGAATGACTCTTTCTTTCTGTAGGATGTAATGATCACATATTACTGAACTTGAAAGAACACTCTCCAAAACGCAGTTCAAGCTATTACAAAGTGCCCTGGATGCAACCACCAGATATGGCTTCTTGCTGTAAAGTCCCTTACAGGAAAATGATGAAACATGCATCTCAATTTAGGTGATAGACTCTGCTTTCCTAAGCACTTAGCCAATCAACACAGTCATGATTTCATTAAATGATTTAAAACATACCTATAATTTTGTGAATGTATGGACACTGCATGCAGCCTGCGCTGTCTATATCATTCCACAACTAAATTAGGAAGTTGCATCCTGGCCCAGTAAAGTACTCACATAAAGAACAATTACTTGCACTATTTATAGTGGCTGCTTAGGTGTTCCCTAGCTGTTTTGATTAATTAAGCCTCTAGAAACCCTCCCTTTCCTAACATCAGCAGTTCTTGTTTATTAAAACCGTTACACTCCTTTCTCAGGATCTTCCTGTTGAGCTATAATTTCATTATCTCAGTGACTGGCTCCACTGGGGTGTTTCTGTTTGAATGCAAGATTAGCATGTTAACCCTTTGTTTTGTGTGTTGTATGCTGTCTCTGGCACAATTATAAATCGCTCACTGTAACCGCGCTGCATGCAGTAGCTCGAAGCACAGCATAGCTCTGAAAAAGCAAATCTTTGATTTCTAAACAGGAGAAATTCCAGGTAGTGTCCATGATAGATTACAGAAGAAAATAGTGCAGGAAATATACCAAGTCCAGCAGCAAGAGTTTTTAATGAACATTTTTGGTAGGGTTGTAGGATTACAGAATACTAAAACCAGTAAGAAGCTTTTAAAATTAAATCTCCTTCCTCTTTCACAATCTTCTGCTTTCACCAGGACCAGCTCAGGGCTTCTTAACTGTGTGAGCAAAACTGGATTTTGCCACTGCAGGGGTGAAAATGAGGGATATTTATTTTTTCTTAATTGTACATGGTGACATTTCAATTTTGCAATGGAGCAAAGGGAGCGAAGGATTTTGAGATAGAAAAGACAATAAAAATCTTGAAGAAATTTTTTTTAAAGAAGGAACAGCCAAAAAAATGCTCTGAGTTGCTTTTCCCTGTGTCCATACATTGCCATTAGAATCTCTGGTCTCTTTCAGAGACTTCATCCCTTGAAGGATGCTGCTCCAGGCTCAGCATTGACTGCATGCTCAGGACATAGAAAAGCTGCCTCATTGGATGTGAGAAGGAGGGACTGTAGTTTCCATGCTCCTCAGCTTTGCAAAGTCTGTTATTTTTTTTGCACAGACCCCATTCATAAAAAAATTCTTCCTGTATCTCTGCCCTTTCATGTAACCCTTCCTTCCTTCACATGTTCTTAAGACTTATTTCCACAGGGTCCCCTTCTTGCTTGGCTTATTCTCTACTCCATAATAGCACAGGTCATAGTCTCCTATATTTCGCCTGAGATTACCTCCTTTTATTTTTCATAATGACTGGACAACTGCTCCAGGCTTCACACCAGACACACAGTAACCCTCATGGGTTTCATCCTGTTCCCAGTCTTCCCATTTTCCTATCTTTCCTCTACCCCCACCCCTCAACTGGCACGGAGAACAGGAGTCAGTCAGACGGTGAAGGAAAAGGCTGGAAGTGACACATATTTCTTCTCCTTTCTCTCAGCTTTTGCTCCCAGTGTTGTCAGGGAAGAAGTGGCAAGACACAAAGAAAGTGGAGGCATGGTAATCAGGCATCAAAAGAGCGGTCGCCCTTGCCAGCTGCGTACCAGCTCTATACGGAAAACCAATCCTGTAAATAGGCAAAATACTAGGAGAGATTTCGAAAGAAAAAATAGTTAAGGAAAGAAGGCAAATACAATATTTGATAAAAGACTTGGAGAGTTTTATCAAAGCTGTTTTTTTTTTTTCTTTTTCTGTTGGATTAGTCTATAATCTTTGTTTTATTTTGTTTAATTTTACTTTAATTTGTTTGTGTAAAAGGTAATAGAGTGGTTTATCTACTTGATTTAAGAAAAGCACTTCCTTTAATTCTTCACAGGAATTTGCTACTGTAGGTGGAGATGATGGCAATGAATAGAGAATGTGGAGTGTATTGAAGAGCTGTTTAAAGGGGATGCAGAAGGCGATATCAGGATGGAGAAAGCCTGTGAGCAGTATCATCAAGGGATCAGTTTGTGACAGATCCTGTTTAATGTATTCAATAACTATCCAAATGTAGAAAACTAAATATGTGATTCTGAAATTCAGAATTGGGCATACAGATTGAACATACTGCTGTGACAAGAGGCTGGGGAGGGAACCATGTAGTCAAACAAGGCAAAGGGGACCAGATGACTCAGGCACTGGAGAGGAAACTTAGGAGTTTCAAATTAGTAATAAATCTGTTTTCCTATAGAGGATTTTTCTAATTGGAAGAAAACAACTAAATTATTCCTTAGTTGGAAGATGTCTATAAGCTGCCAAGGACTTTACTTGGCCTCAGGTGTTTTCCATGGTGAGACCTATTTGCAGATTAAAAGATTTTGCCTTTTTTACCTAAACAGTTGAGTGTCAAATGGATAACTTTCTGCATATACATTTTGAGAACAGGTGTCAAAAAGGAAAAAAAGTTCACAAGTTCAAAGATCAAAAACTGATTTTCAGCAAGTTTAGGGAAAAAAAAAAGGGTGAATTACTGGAATTACTGGAACAGTCCTCCAAACAACCAGTTGGAGAAGGAGTCAATATTTCTTTAAGATGCTTGGTAATCTACTGGAAACGGTTGTTTCCATTATCAATGGAAATTGATAATGCAAAAATCTAAAAACACTTTTTCTGTACAATGGTGCCCAAATCCAGCACAATGATTTGGAATGCAATAATCTCTAACTTTACATGATGAAAAACTCTGCTAACTGTAATTACCATGTTTGTTATTCCATTTTTAGGCAATGTTCATTAATGTAAAAAGACTAATAGTGTCTGGTGTTAGCAAGCTGGAAGACGGGGAGTTTGTCTCAGATAAATCATCATGTGCCTGCTCATAGAAGCAAATAGGAGTAAAATGACTGGGTAGCTAAGGGTGGTGTAGAACACATGACCAGGTCATGTAGAATAATGATCCCAAGTTTGCAAAGAATATCAGAGTAGAAAATGTTTCTGACAAAAGGTAAGAAAACAATTGTGTGGCTGCAGAAAGTATGATTGCAGATAAATGTGCCAACTATACAAAGATTTGATTACGTGGGTAATAAACTGAGAGATGGAAAGACATCAAAAATTTTCACAAACAGACTATTTTTTTTCCCCAACAGCAACAGAATTACTAGAGGAAACATACAGCAAAGAAAAACTTCTTTACAATGAGTTTGAACAGACCATGAAATAGTGTTTCAGGGAACGCGGAGAAAGCTATGCCAGCTACAGATTGTACAGCTGTACTAATTTTGTCTGGGATTGAGTTAATTTTCTTCATAGTAGCTTATACGACGCTATGTTTTCAATTTCTGTTGAAAACAGTGCTGATAACAAAGGGATATATTAGTTATAAGTGAACAGCACTTCAGACAGCATCAAGACCTTTTCTGCTTCTTGCTGTGCTCCCTCAGTTATCAGGCTAGGGTTGCACTGGAAGATGGAAGGGGACTCAGCCAGGGCAGCTGATCAAAAGGGTATTCGAGACCATACAGTGTAATGCACAGCAATAAAACCAGAAGGGAGTGATTTTGTCAGGGCAGCCATTACTGGGCATCATTCAGCTGGTGGTAAGCAACTAGGATTTTTGAGTCAGTTGTTTTTCTTGATTTAGTTTTTCTTTGTGTTTTTTTTTTCCTTCCTTATTAGACTGTCTTTGTCTAGGCGCACAAGTTTTCTCCCTTTTACCTTTCCAATTCTCTCATTAATCTCACTGTAGAGGAGTGAGGGAATAACTGTGTGTTGTATAACTGCCAGCCACGGTTAGTCCACAGCAACAACTAAACTGGAAAAGGACTAAACCAAATACTGCCTGGAAAACTCCATCCTCAGAAACCTGTTTAGAACTGCTGGAGCGCATGTTACATTCAGAAGGCGTGAGACAGAGGCAAAGAAGTTGAACCTTAGAAATTACGAAACCTAGAGTAGTAGGTTTTGTAAACGTAGTTTGGATCACAAGAGAAAAAATAATATCCCTAAGTTGTATAGAGAGAGATTTTTGATATTGAGTGATGAACTACTGCAGATTCCATAGAAAGACTAAGAGACGAGAGTGTATTCATCGTAAATGACATTCAAAGAAGAATGATGACATGTTTTCAGAAGGTAATTATTCCTTCTACAGATATTCTTACCTGGTGTAAATCAGCAGATTGCTTTCACAGTGACAGTTTAGGTGATTTATAAACAACAGAGAATTTGGCTCTGTCCTTATGTTCCAATGCTGTCCTTGTGACACTGCTCCGACCAGAAACATTCATACTCATGTTTTCCTGAATTGGAAGACACTGTGGATTGTGAAATATTTGGCAGCCTGGGAAGTGCCATCTATCACTCCTGTTAGCTTAATGGAGAAGCACTTTGATCATACAGAATACTTCACAAAAACCCCTCCAACAAAATAGAAACTAATTAAAAATTCCAAAGAAGAGAGAACAATGAGCCAAATCTTCAGAGGTGCAAAACATGCATTGTTTTCAATGGGAGAGAATAGGACAGATTTTGAATGAAAGAAATATGCAGTTTCTATATCGCTTCTTCCTAAAAGGAGCTGAATCTCCTAGGAAGTGCTGAGTGCTTCAGATTCCCACTGAATTCTTATGATTCTGACCTTCACTATACAACACTGTGCTTCTAAATCTGGGGGCCGTTATTTTTTTGTTCTTGTACTGAAATAGTGGTATTCTAATTTCAAAATACTTGCTTTTCAAAACCACAAAGCCCCTGTGCTTTTTATGACAAAAAGAAATGAGTAATTTTGATTGCTGTTAGTGTCCTCCAAGCAGTAATGTGAACTGAAGTACCAATTATTTAGTACTATGCATTACTAATATGGATATCGTGATTTCTCATTAATACTAACAACTTCAAAACTAATTGTCATAAGCTTGAAATAATTATTTAGCTGCTTAGTAAGTGATTGAATTCAAACAGAAGTATGTAACATATTTACAGAAAAAGAATTGGTTGACATTACAAAATGTGACTGGCTTTATTCCTTGAAAGTTATTACTGGGTCTGTCCATACATTTCAGGAACGGTGGACTGCCTTTTTATTTAGTGTACAAATTGCATGCAATTTAAAAATGTATTTTGGATCTCTCAGCTACAAATTAAGCAACAATCACAACAATAATAAAACAAAAAATAAATTCTATAATAATATAATTCAGATTTTTATGGAAAAGCATAATTATTTGCCCATAATTGTTTGACTGAGGCTGTTACTGTATTCTCTTCTTGTGTATAGTTTTGGCTTTTAAAGGTTGGAAGTAGCAGAAGGTGATAATTTCACATATACAGGGTCCAGAAACCCAGTGATAGGAAAGGTTAAGACTCCTAAAGCAGACATGACTTTGGATCGGACAGTGTCTGAGACACTCACCTTATCTCACTGCCTGAAAGCTGAGGGAGAAGACTTCTTTTGTGTATCTTCATTTATTTTCAGGTTTTAGGTCTACATACTCAGCTATAATGATAATTATGGAGAAGCAAGTGTGAAAATGGAGAAATGTTCTCTTTGCAATGCAGCTTCCATCTTGGATCATACACAGGCAGCTTAAGTGAGGAGCTCAGAAGCCAATTCATGGCTGCTTATTAAAGCTTGTATGCCAAAATGTTGAAACTAGAACTGTTCTTATGTATGAGGGACAGAAAAAAGAGAGTCCCCTAGTCTCAAATTTTCCAGTAAAATGCACGTGCACTGAACTGTTTGGCTCAATAAAAAAATGCAGCATGTGGCAAAATTTTAGACAGATAAATATAATTAACATTGAAAGACAGATGGCAAGGAAAAAGGGCAAGGGAAGAGAAAAATCCATAAGGATGGGAGGCAGTGACGCTCTCTATCTATAAAAGTACGTTAAGAATTCCACCCTCATACAGAACAATAGTCAAATACTTTCTAAAACAGGAAAATATGCGGCAGACCTTTTCCGGAGTTACAGCCTAAATTTTCAAGTGAGGGTCGATGTATTTTGGTTTATGCATTCGCTGTTATACTTTGTCATTATCCAAAGTATACATTTCAAGCATTCTGGTGTTAAGAAATGTGTTTAAGAGTGGCAGTTATACCGTTTCTTAGAGGTATGAGAAGTGTCAGTGCCCTGCATAACAAACCATGTTTATGTTGCAGTAGAAAGTAAACATTTGCATTTCAAACCCACACAAACTGTGGGTGATATGTTAAGGTTGCTCTAAGTCAGCCTTGCAAAAAGTTCTGGAGTCTGCATTTTGAGCAAGGTGACTGTTTTTGAGCAACTAATGTGTTCTTCATCTCAACCTTAGCAACCTATGGTTAAGAGTGTCAAACGGTGGGGGGGTTTTGGTTCTTGGATTTAATGGAGAGATAATGGCAGGGGAGTGCATTAGAAAAAGGGAGGAGTGAGGTGGAATTAAACTGGGATTTAAAAAAATTGAAAATCAATGTATGAAGTTTCAGGCCTGTCAAAATGTTTAATTCTTCTTGTTCAAGCTGCAGATGGTTTGAGTCATCTTGTGCCAGAATTAACTTGGTGACACAGTAAAATAACCTTTCAGAAATATGTTTCCCATATTTTATTCATTGTTGCACTTTACCTGAACCTATTCTTTGCATGAATAAGGTATTTGAGATCAGATGCCCGCCTCATACTTGCTTGATGGGAGTTAGAATGTGACTTGCTAAGAGCTCAGCCTAATTACAAAATGAAGGCATGAAATGTTGCTTTTGCTTACAGTGTGTTGTGCACCTTCATCTGCCTATGCAAAATACTTATGAAGTGTGCTAAGGGTGCAACCCTTGTGTCTACATCATGCAAGCAATCTGGAATGCCACCTTCTGTTAGATAATAAATGCAGGCTCATCGATAGAGAAGAAAAATAAGCCACATGTAAAATTTGTGCAAGGTGAACTGGCTGTTTGAATTTAAGACAAAAGGGTCTGTTCTGCCATTTGGATGGTTCTTCAGATCCCAAAGCACTGGACACCAATAAAGTGAAAGTTATGGTGTGGCCACTTAAATATTCCCAGAGGTTTAACAGGTCAAGGTACCAACTAAAAAGTTGGGAGTGACTAAAAAGCTGTGAGTGAACATCAAAAGTTGCCTGTTTCAGAGGTGGCATGTTTTATTCCTTCTGCCAGGCAGCTTATACTGCTGACAGGGGCTGTAGAGGGTCCTTTGTAGAGCAGAGAGCATTAGAGCAGAACTCTCTGCAATATCTGAAAGCTGCCCTGTGTATCTGAGAGACAGATTTTCAGTGTGTTTTTGACGTGGCTTCAATCAGTTTTGTTTAGTAATGTTCCTCTTTAAAATGGAGTCTAGTCTTCTCATAAGGAGGCACATAAAAAACAGAAGCTGCTTTGAACCCCAAGTATTACTGGTTCAAAAGGCTGTTAATGCAATAATCTGTGCATACATGTTTTCACAATGTGAACATCTCATTATACAATTAATTAAAAATACAATATTTATCCAATGCAAGCTGCATACATATTCAAGTGGTTTCAGGGAAAAGATGATTCTGAATTTTAAATTAATTTTTTTTCCTCTCACAAGAAGATTCTCTGTGCTTCAAATGAAGGATTTTATTCAAGCAGATGACATCTTTCAAATCAGAAGCAGCATTTTAAGTTCAAGTGCTACATTTTGGTCTGAGGAAGGTGATTACTTTTATAAATCAGCTGTAAAAGGTAATCCTGAAAGCTCTCCATAAATAATAACCAAGACTGAAAATTTCTGTCTAGTGTGTGTGTATAATGGGAGGAAAACAGAGTTGAGGGAAATGGAGGTGAGGTTAAATGACTTTCTTCATGTAGCTAAATGGGCGTTTCTGACATGGAAATCAAATGAGGGGTATACATATGGAAGGAGGGCACGATCTGGTACCAACTTCACAAATGCTTAAAACAATTATGCTGAGCAGCCCAGTCTGTTACAGCTTTTGAACAAAATCTGGAGAAGTATTCATAGCAACTATACAGCAATTTACATATTTTTCAGTTGTCAGACACTGCATTCCACAATGTTATGGGTACTATGGAAATCTGCTGCTGAAGAATTGTCCAAACAGTTTTCAGTGCAGCATGTTCTCCCATTACTGTCTGGGAACATTTGTGCAAGTAGAACTTTCCTTGGAGCTGGTGAATTGTAAACCTTCACTAAAGGTTTATTTAATCAATGCTCTATTTGTCTCAGTGTGCAAAGTAGTTTAGCACAACTAGGTCACATAATCAGGAGACAGTAGTTCTCTTTATTGCATGATAACTATTCACAAAGCTTTAGGAGTGAAGTCTTAGCTTTAGGCTGATATAGCCAATGCTCATAAATAGATAAATCTCAAAACATCACTTGGAATTAATTTCCCTACATTTTCAGGTAAATTACTTATCACATTCTAGAGAAAGGTATTTAGTTTTTATCTACCAAAATATTAACAAATAAAAAATGAAATAATTAGAGCAGATTTATTATAGCTCGTCTCATTCAGATGTATTAGGTACGCATAATCTGTAATTGTTCTGACCACCTGATAAATGGATATATAGGCACAGTCTTTCCAACTGCAAGTTCCAAACGCGGTTTATTTGCTGCTCTTGCAGTCACAGCTGTTCACTCTCGGAATTCCTCAGTCACTGTAAGGGGTGGATGCACGTTCGTTTTCCTAACAGCAATTTGATTTTCTCAACTGTGTCGAGTTCCTTAGTGTGCAAGACTTCAACAACTTGCAGTTTTCCTTGTGTCCTCTTCCTTTTTAACCCCTTAACCATCTATGTTTGTTGTTGCTTTTGATCTGTTACTGGTTTTGATCACATTTTTGGAGCTCATCCTTTGTAGATATTTCAATTCTTGTGTATTCCTTTGTTCCTGTTGCAGCTTTTGTTAACAGCTTCAACATAAAAGGTCTAAAATATTGCAAAAGATCATGAATCATTTTCACTGTCATGGGTCATGAAGAATTTCACTGCATTTTAAACAATGT
Organism: Rhinopomastus cyanomelas; assembly: GCA_013400115.1. Lineage (NCBI taxonomy): Eukaryota > Metazoa > Chordata > Aves > Bucerotiformes > Rhinopomastidae > Rhinopomastus > Rhinopomastus cyanomelas. The sequence continues at coordinate 21,762 of VXBP01008899.1, forward strand.
CCAATCATAACGCTGTTTGTTTACATTATGTAAGCTATTAGCTGTCTCCTAAAATGTAAAAATATGCTTGTGAAATTTTAGAAGAAATCAGTTCTATCTATGCCTGATGAAAGGTAGCACTGTAAGTTTTTAAAACTCAGAGACAAATTACTTGCAGGCTACAAAATGCTAAAAGTTAGTGTCCGTTAGATGGTCTTTGGAGGTCCCTTCCAATCCCTAATGTTCTGTGATTCCCTGATAAAAAATGTAAAACATGAGTTAATAAAGACAGAGTGGCAAATGGAGTCACAGTATCACAGTATCACAGTATCACAGTATTACCAAGGTTGGAAGAGACCTCATAGATCATCAAGTCCAACCTGTCACCACAGAGCTCAAGGCTAGACCATGGCACCAAGTGCCACGTCCAGTCCTGCCTTGAACAGCTCCAGAGCTGGCGACTCCACCACCTCCCTGGGCAGGCCATTCCAGTGGCCAATGACTCTCTCAGTGAAGAACTTTCTCCTCACCTCAAGCCTAAATTTCCCCTGGCGCAGCTTGAGGCTGTGTCCTCTTGTTCTGGTGCTGGCTGCCTGAGAGAAGAGAGCAACCTCCTCCTGGCCACAACCACCCCTCTGGTAGTTGTAGACAGCAATAAGCTCCCCTGAGCCTCCTCTTCTCCAGGCTAAACAATCCCAGCTCCCTCAGCCTCTCCTCATAGGGCTTGTGCTCAAGGCCTCTCACCAGCCTCGTTGCCCTTCTCTGGACACACTCAAGCACTTCAATGTCCTTCCTAAATTGAGGGGCCCAGAACTGGACACAGTACTCAAGGTGCGGCCCAACCAGTGCAGAGTACAGGGGCAGAATGACCTCCGTGCTCCTGCTGGCCACACCATTCCTGATGCAGGCCAGGATGCCATTGGCCCTCTTGGCCACCTGGGCACACTGCTGGCTCATGTTCAGGCGGGTATCGATCAGCACCCCCAGATCCCTTTCTGTTTGGCTGCTCTCCAGCCACTCTGACCCGATCTTTCACTTTGAAAGATCATCTTTCAGGTGCATATTTATTAGAGAACTTATTATTCCTTTATAACAATACAATTTTTTGTGTTTCTTTTCATGTCAGAAATGAAGTTCTAATGGTCTGAATTTATAGTTTCACTGTCAAATCAATGTCCTGTATCTATCAGGTGTCTAAATGATCACTGCAAGTGTGATGTATTCTATAATGCAATTGTTTTGACCAGTCTTAGATTTGCTCTTTAATAGCAGCCACTGGTCATGAATTTTGAGGGCCCAAAAACTGGACATCTTTCTAAAACACTTATTTAAGAGCTTGACATTTTCCATGCTTTTCTGAATCTGAGAAAACAGTATATTTGAGAAGCTTATACCATTGTTGAGATACAATTCCTTCATGTATTCAAATTATAAGCTTGTATTGAAAGAACAGTTTTTCCGTTATTTAATAATACATACAACTACTTTTAAAAACTGCAGCAACATATTTGAAACTTGAAACTCAGATCTTAACATGTAGATTCTTTTACATAAGAAATTAGGTTTTTTTCTTGCTTTGTGGGAAAAACAAAAATAGTTATACATGATTGGAAAAGCATTTTTTACTAACCTAGCTTGACACAAACTCACAGAAAATACAGATTTACTCACTGACATTAAATTTGGCCAATGAAGAACTTCAAATTTGAACTGGAACATTTAAAAATCAACTTACAATGCAAGAGCTCTTCCCCCTCTGCTTTCTTTTTCATAGCAGAGGAACAAAATACATGGTAATCTGCTGCTATGAGCTTTTAAGTTCTATGCTGAAAAGAAAAAAAATTCCAATAACTATTCCAACTTCTGTAGTATTTTCTAATGAAATATGTAGATTTTTACTTCTTTAATTTGCAAAACAGCATAATGAGACCTGTTTTGCGAATCTAATAAAATTTTGATTAATCTCTTATTGGAAAATGGCTCAGAAAAGTGACTTGGGCTAGGTGATCCTGCTCTCGCCAGGGGATTGGACTAGATGATCTTTCAAGGTCCCTTCCAATCCCTAATATTCTGTGATTCTTTGAAAGAGAGACCTACTGCACAGAATATCCATTAGTCTGAACAACTGGAGACTATGCATGTTGAGGTGATTGCTGTGTTTGGTTCCAGTTACTGATGTGGGCAGGAGCATGTTCGTCTGTGGTAAAGGCTTCATTGCTGTCTTGCTTGCGTTGTTTTTGACCAGTCATTTCCCTTTCTCTTTCTCATGTAATTTTGTCTTGTCCTCATATGGTACTGGAATATATAAAATTTGGGAGAGAAAAACAGCTGCTAGCCCATATTTAAAAGAAAAATTACAAAATATGCATGATGTCTGCTCTTTTGGGACTTGAATATTGTGTTATACATCATATTTGTCTTATTTTTCACTCTCCACAGTCATGTAGGATAGTAAATTTTAAAACACATTAGTATCACAAATCTTATACATTTTCCGTAGATGTTAATTACCACTGGAATAGTCTTATGATGCAACAAGTAGATTTGTATTTGGCAGAAGAATATGATTAATCTGACAAGGTGGACATCTATAGAGCATTGACCCATTGTTGAGGTGTACTTTAGGATGAGATAAATCACTTCCTGTGTTATTTAGAATATGAGTGAGAATAAGAGTAAGAATAGAATATTCCAGTTGGAAGTGACCTACAACAATTGTCTGGTCCAACTGCCTGACCACTTCAGAGCTGACCAAAAGAGAAAGCTTGTTATTATTGTCCAAATAACTCTTAAACATTGCCTGGCTTGAGACATAGGTCACGTCTCTTGGAGGTCTGTTTCAGTGTTTGACTACTCTCTAAGGAAAGAAATTTTCTTGGTGTCTGATCTAAACCTTCCTTTGTGCAGCTTTGAACCACTCCCATATGTCCTATTGCTAGGTCCCAGGGAGAAGGGGACCACCTTCCTCTTTGATTTCTCTCCTCAGGAAGACGCAGAGAGCAATGAAGTTGTGCTTCAGCTTTATTGTCACCAAACTAGACTCTTTCTCCAGCTTTGTTGGCCTTCTCTGAACCTACTCTAGCACCTTAACTTCTGTCTTAAATTGTGGGGCCCAGAAGTGCAAACAGTGCTCGAGACAAGGCCACTCACAAGCTGAGTCCAGGGGTATAATCACCTTTACGATTATCTGGTTTGATGCTTTTTTGCTCTTTTGTCTGCCAGAGTTCGCTGCTGACCCACTGAGCCTGATGCTGGTCATCATTCCCAGACCCCTTTCTGCATGGCTGCTCTCAGCCCCTCCTTTTCCAGTTTGTACTTGTACCTGTTGTTACTCTACTCCAGGTGCAGACTCTAGTATTCTTGTTGCAGCCTTTTAGTACTTGAAGGGAGACTATAAGAAAGGTGGGGACAGATTTTTACCAAGGTTTGCTGTGACATGACAAAGGGTAACAGTTTTAAACTAAAGGGGGGAAGATTTAGAAACTAATAGAAGAAAAAATTTTTGCAATGAAGGTGGTGAAATGCTGGAAAGAGTTTCCCAGAGAGGTGGCATGTGTCCCATCTGTGAAGACATGCAAGGTCAGCCTGGATGAGACTGAGCAACCTGGTCTAGCTGAAGATGTCCCTGCTTATTGAAGGAGGTTGAATTCATTGGTTTCTATGATTTATAGTATTTGTTCAGACCTTAACAGACTTAATCTTCTTTAAGTTCAGACTTAATCTTCTGAACTTTTCCATGGCATTTGCTGGAAAACTTGCAAAACGTAAGGATAGAGTAATTGAATATATAAACGCAGACTTCATAATTTATCCTTCTGTAGAGTGTGTTCTACTGATGTTGTGCACATAATGAGTTCTATAGTTCAGCTTTGCATCTAATCCACTTTATGCAGGTTAAATAAATGCAAAGTTCAGTGTGTGCCAAACCTTGACAAACTCTGCCTTTCATGAACCTTGCCTCAAGCATGACATGGCACAGATACTCATATGAGAAACCTTGTGCCTTTTGTGCCAGTAGCCCAAAGGTGTATACTCGTGTTGCTGGCGTGTGCATGAGGCACAGAGCATTTCCTTGCATATTGTAAAGTGTGTGCATGTTGTTATGAGGACAGATACCCCCTCTGGAAAATAATGAGAAACAATTAATCTATTGCACTAGGAGCTTAGGGCAGGAGCTAGACAACTGTTGCATATCAACAGAATCACCCAACCCTAAGAAAGTATGTCTTAATGATTTAATTACTTTTCTCATCTGAGTGGATATCATAATTCTGATTACAGAAGCTGAGGATGAACACACTTAAAACTAATAAATACAAAGTGCATTCATCTGAAATGAGCATCACTGGCGCTCGTGATGAAATTTCCTTTATGAGCATTGTTTCATTAAATGTAACCTCTAGCTTATTACAGACACATTATTTTTCATTTTTTATGCATTATGTCATTCCTTTATTTAAACAGACCATGGTAAATATTTTATGAAACCATTAAAGGAACGAATAATAAATTTCTACATTAAAAATGGATCCGTGAAAGTGCCTGGCAACTAAAATGCAAACAAATAAACAAACAAAGCAAAAGGGTGGAATTATGTTGCAATCTGCCAGAAATTCTCCTGGAGTTTTATCTGTGATTTGGCCACTCTATTTCTCACTCTATTTCTTACTCGGCTAGCCCATTAACATGAGCTGGGTAAAGGAGTAGAAATGAGGGAACTACCTTGGGGCAGAACGTGATGATCTTGCTCTACTTCAGACTTTTAGAGGATGCTAATTGTATGCTGGGCTTTTTGTTTCACTCACAACTTTGTTTCATGTATTTAATTAGAGACTTTAAACTTGTAACACTGGCAAATATTTTTGAGAACTGTGTCCAATATACTGAGGCAATTGTGCAGGCTAGCTAAAAGAGCCATTAAGCATATCTGCTTGCACAAGACTGTTATAATCCAATCTACTAGCATAATTTTTATGGCTGCTGTAAAGGGCAGGATACAAGTGGGGTGTTGAACTTACACCTTAGCACCTCCTGTGAATCCCATTGATTCCAGCAAGGGTTAGAGAATTCTTCGAATTTCAAAATCTGTCTCCTCAAAAAGGAGCAATTAATCCAATGGCAAACCCTGCAGTCCTTACACAGAGAAAATGCACACTGATTTTACCAAGAGGTCAGTACAGTTCTACTTAAATCAAAGAAACATTCCAGTTGAATTCATGGAGTTCTGAATCAAGGAACTAATTACTAAAGATGCAGGGAGCTGGGTCAATTCTTCTTCGTCTCCCAGAGGAAATGGTTGTGGTGATTGTGGGAAAAAATGTTGTAGTCAGCATCTTCCATCACTGCACTGTGCCTGAGAGTTTTGAATCCTAAATGAATGAATTTCAATAGATGTTTTTTTCCTGCTCCAGAAAAAAGTAAAAGAAAAAGCAATTACAGGGATCCAAATACACAGTTTTGAGTTTCAAAGTTAGTGTTTCATTGCCAGCTATTACTTACCAATTTTCTCCTTGCAGAAGTGAGTAGTTTTGTCAAGGTCATGCCACAAGCAAGATCTTTGTAAAGCAACAGTAATCAGGACTTTCTGTAAATTAGGGTTTCTAAGCAATGGATTTTTACTTCAAATGACCCCTTGCTTCTTTCTTCTTTTTCTTCTTCTAACATCTAAGTGATTTGCAAACGTCTCGCATTTCAAGGACATAATTAAGAATGCTGATTATATTGACATCAATCTCAACACTGAAGAATGAGAACAGGAGTGCACTCACTGCTTTTTAAATACTTTTGTCCCAACCTCCACAAATAAACATAATTAATAGAACTTGAGATATAAAAAAGGGCATGGTCTCTCCTTCAGAGCTGTGAGGTTGAGGGTGTAGGTCTTTGCATGCCATGAGGAGAATGTAGCTTGTAATATGTTGTCTTCAAGAGAATAACCTGAGCTTTTGACAAGTCCAGGGCTTGATTAGAGTAAACGAGTGCTGCTCTGATGCCATTATTTTTTGAAAGCACACATTAATGTATTTAAAATTCAAGTCATGGCTCTCATTAATGCCATTATTATGAATTACTAAGACCTCCATCCATTAGTTTGGTCACAATGTTCTTAATTAATAGGTGACCTATCTTTAACCAGTTATCATATTTTACATAGATTGTCTGCTGATAACCCGAGACAAATACCAATGAATAATTAATTTTAGTTTTTAATTAATTCTCAATAGATGATGCTGTATGGTTTCAAAACCAGAAAGGTACTAATTAGAATTTCATTTTAATTAGCCTTGCATATGCTAAGTGTATTCTGCAGTGCTCGGTGCAACAGAATTGCACCGTGATCAGGAGGATTGTTTAAAGCTCCTGATGGGGTTAGAGATACAGCTCAGTAGTAACATAAGTGGTATCAGTGCTGCTTGAGAAGGAAGACTGCAGACCACTTTTCTACAGTAGTTTTTCTGGTTGTACAGTGTGTTACCGTCTTCTGATTGGGGTCCTAGAGCAGTTTCAAATTAATAAAGAGGTTGAGAGTGGAATTGTTGCTGCATTGGTCTGTAACTGCCAAGGAAAGAAGTGCTTTTTCATCCAGCCATGACTTAATCTACCGCTTGTAATGACTAGAAGTCATTGAAGACTGTAAATATTCCAGACCACTCCTCACAGAATCACAGAAGCTGTTTAGTTCTTAGAGACCTTTAATGTCATCAAGTGCAACCATTAACCCAGCACTTCCAGGTCATGACTAAACCATATTCCTCAGCACTAGATCTACATGTGCCTTAAATACCTTCACAGATGGTGACTCCACCACTGCCTTGAGTACCCTGTTATAATGTTATAATTATAAAGGACTGCTGATCCTTTCAGTGAAAAAAATTTTGAAACAGCAGTATTCTTTTTCTTTTGTATTACTTGTCAGAAGAAAAATACATATATTTTAATTTTCTAAGAAATATTTAGTAATGGCTGAAATTTGGAAACACAAAATTTTAATTTGGGCACAGAATCATAAAATAAATTTTTCAAGCTAAGAATGCTAAGTTTATCAGTTTAATAGAAGTGCTGTGGAAGCCATATTTAAGAAAAATAATTATTTTCCTATTTACTGTTGACCAGATTCGCCTGTTACCTGCTGAGTGATACCACAGATACTGAGGATAGCATAATCTAAGTTTTTCTATGTACATTACAATGGTATCAGATCAGAGCCAATGGAGGCAAGAAAAATTATGCTTATTGTAATAGCTTTTTGGGAAAAAACATATGGTCAGATCCAATTCATATCTTTCCATTTTTAAAATAATCTCACAGTATCTGTTTGACCTTCAGACAATTCAGTGTAATGATAGACGACAGCAAAAACAAATACCCTATTTATTTGTGGATAGGAAGTATCATTGCTCATCATCTGGCACCATTGTGATGCACAATAACAACTTTCCAAAGAAAGCAGCCTGTTAATTTTGATACAGAAGGACATTTCTCTTCTCTCATTTATGTCACAGAAACTCCCATGAAATCAGTAGGCTTGAACTGTATTAGATGATAGCCAAGTATGACTCTGCAATCAAGTTGCTGCTTCTTGCAAGGTATGTTCCACACATAGTTCCTCTATAACCTAGAGAGATAATAAGAGAGAAGATTGCCTCTTACCTCTGTATTTGACATTCTGCATGGAGCTTCAACCTTTGGATCAGCAGAGCTTTACAGGCTTGTTTCACTGTTGACCATGCTGGCTGTGGTATAAAGCACTAAAAATTTCCTCCCTTCCTAGTGCAAAAACACATACATTTCCTCACCTTCAATGGAGTAGCCACCTCTGCAGGCAGCCCAGGAAGTTCATAACATGAATTTTGTCTCATATGTGGCCTTTGCCATGCAAGGTCTAATGGCCAAGTGATGTCCAGGACATGTTGGGAAGTTACATATAGTAGTCCAGATCTGATTTCAATTACACTGTTTTGAGTGAGAAGTTGCACAACTTGCTGGAGGTGTAGAGGAAACCAGAATTCAGCACTGTATAACCAGTGTGCATGGTACAGATTGACACCTTAATTCTTAGATACTTAGTCAGAATTGTTGTAGACACAATGGTATAGTGATGCAGTAAAGCCCAAACTGTTGTTGTTGATTATGCTAATAAAAGCTTATTTTTATCCATCTGTTATAGGTAAAATTAATAGAAGTACTTTGTAATTATGAATGATTCACTACCAGGAAATGTAATTCAAAGCTTAAGGTTAGTTTTGGCTATTTGTTAAGCAGAAGAAACTGTCTTGTAGTATGAAACAGCTGTCCTATTCAAGTGTCTCAATAAATTTATCACCTTCAATAAAATGTAGAAAGTATTGTTTTTCTAATACTAGTGAAAGATTATGTCTATTTAAATTAGATTTTTCATTCATTTCTAATCAGCTTAAAATGTGGTTTAGCTACAGCTTTTTCACTCATAACTTGTTTAAAGGATAAATAGGCATCTTGACATTTTTCATTTTCATCCATCATTAAGTTTCTTATGGCTGAGGATGCTGGTTGCTCATTGCCTTTCCAATATGCTATCAACTTCTGAAGAAACTGGATCCAGATTGGATCCATTTGTTTCATTCAGTGCCTTATCTGCCTCTTTCCCCCACTTTTTTAGAGCACTGCTGAGCGTCATATTGAAAAACTATCTCCAATTCCAACTGAAATCACCCAGGAAATGGCTTTATTTTACTTTTAACTGCAATTGAAATCAAACAGGACTGCATTGTTTTATAAAGTGGTAATTTACAGCACAGTAGCTTGTATACTGTGTTGAAAGCACCCTAAATTTCCTATATATGCCTGTTTTTCATTTCATTCACTTAGAATTGCTTAAGAAATAGAAAATATTGTGAAAAGTTTGGTTTCATTAAAAAAACACATATTTTTGGAAACAAGAGACATTTCTATATACTGCAAAGAAAGAACATGTGTCCTTTAGATGGATAAGAGTAATAGGCTCTGAAGGGCAAAATAAATCAAAAGACTGTTCCTTTCCAGTAGCACCAAGAGACTGAATGAGAATGTCAGGCTGCAGAGGAAGTTTGTGTGCTTTGATACACTAGTTTTAGTAATGGGGAAAACTGAATGGGAGACTCTGAATTAGAAATTCTTCATACTTTGCTTTTATTTACAAATGTCCTTCCCCAATGGATGCTTTCTGAGCCAATCTGCGATGTTTTTGTCCTGCTTTAAAACTTGACTCTGTTTGCAGTGATCCAGGAGAGTCCAGAATGATTTTTAGAGTCTGGGACTGGTTTTGGAAGAAATAAGGCTTGTTCTAGGTTTGTAAATATGTAAATTAGTGACATCTTTTACAAGTGTGACTAGAATAGAAGAATGACTACAGGGTAGATTTTCCTGATGCTATGGGACTACTGGAGGTTGGGGGTTTAATGTTGTAGTTTACCTGGTCTTTGCACTCTTTCGAAAAAACATCTCAGTGTTGGTTATTGATGAGGATAGTCTTTAAGACATGTGGAAGAAGAAATTGTTATTCTTGAAATTTCTGTCTTAAAATAAAAATGAGCCATCCTTTGGAAATCCTTTCTTTTTTCCTTTCATACGAGACTGGAATTAGACACATATTAGACACATTATAACAGTCTATTACAGAGCCTATAAATCAATCAGTATGTTTGATAGCAGTTTCTATGTCTTTGTCTGTTCTATCTTTATCTGCACTTTTTAATGGAACTAATTTTGTTAAAAGGAGATACTAGGAAATTAGCTCAATTATCTTGTGTGAGACATTCAAGGAGGATGTGAACGCAAAGTCTTCTGTGTAGAACTGGTAAATTGATAGAAGAAGTTTTAATATCTGTGGTACAGATCAGACTAATTTTATGAAACGTAGAGAATGAGTAATAATTTCAGTGTAGTCTCAAGCTGTTTTCTTGTTAATAGTCCACTAAGAAATACAGCATTTCCCATCTGCTCATGAAAACAGCCACCAGGTCTACCTCTGAAATGTCAGCTGGCTCACTGCTCTGTTGAACATGTGTCCTGGATACTAACTAACTCAAGGCTGTCCAAAGTTTTCACTGTTGGCTTTTTGAAGGATTTTGCATCTTATTCTTGCTTTTTTCTTTATAGTCTTTCACTTAGTGTCTGGGGCTGTAAGGATAGAAGGAACATTAACCTGAATCACTTCTGTAGTTTTTGGCACACATCCAGATTTTTGCGGACTTTCTGTGTTTGCCAGCAGGGCATGAATATTATTTCAATGACATGGTGTCTTTGGCAAGGGCTACTGTCCTCATCCTTGTCTTTCTTTAGGGTCTCCAGTGTGCAGCACAAACCTAGCAGAGAGCATGCAGTCAATGCCATCTTATCAAACATTCTCAGTAACAGAATAGGGGACCTTCAAGGCTGAATGCAGGATGCCTAAAAGGCTGTGGCCAGCTGCCATGTCCCCTGTGTCCCATCTGCCCCCTGACCCAAAGTGGTGGGGGGAAGGCGGAGCTCCGTTCTGGTGTGCTGGGGCAAAATCCCCAGTGAAAAGAGGCAGGGCTGGATCGTCAGCCCTCTTTTGTAGTGTGACTGAGTCCACCTCCCCAAGGACAGGTCACTGGGACGATTCTCTTAAAGCAAAATGCACTTTTTTTTCTCATGAAAGCACAAATCTATACATCTGAAATTTTTTTTAATTTTCAAACTGGAACATGCTAGATCTCTAATAATTACAAGATGCTTGTATTGGCTCCCACATCCTAATGGCCATGATAAAGGAGAATATGTTGGGAGACCGGTAGTATATGTGTCTATTTTGCATGATTATCCTTCACTCATCCTGTCTTGCCCTTCATAAGCCATGAATTCACAGACGTTTGGCATGAGCTCTTTGGCGTCTGGCAAAAGGGTAGCACAGGAAAAGGAAAGATGAACAGAACAAAGCTTGACACTTCATAAATAGTTTACAGAATGTTAAAGGGAATATTTTGTTCCAGTAGATTTTTCCTTGCAAATAAAACTGGAACACTGAAGCAGTGCCTTTTAGGTTTTGGAGACTTTGATCCTTTAACTCTGATTTATTTGAGTGAATTTTGGATTTTAAATTGCACCTACTATAATGATTGAATGAACTTTCTGTACACCCAGTATTTATGGCACAGCTGTTAGCAACATTAATGTGAAAAGCACATCTCCTGAACATTGTCAAGCTCTTATTGTCACCTTTAGTTCCCTGGGAGATGAGGACAGAATTTTATTTCAGATTAAAAAGAAGAAAACTGTTACCTTTCAGGGAAAACATATATTTATGTTTTTGGTTGTCTCTAAAGTGACTCGGACAAGGGGACACATATGTGAGTTATTGTTGATAGGTTTTATTATGTTTGGTGCCTGGGTGGCTGTACTATATTTTATACTGTAAGGTTTAGAGTTGTTTTGAAAGGGAAGAGAAGGAAATAATTTTTTTGGTCTTGATGAGGATGATAAAATGTAAATTCTAAGGGCAAAACTCTGAGGTGATGCCAATGGGATTGTAAGTTCTATTTTTCATACATGTTAATAATTTAAATTCAGACCCCATGTTATCTCCTCTCTCTTTTATAACTTTTATGTCTGGTTTTTTTAATAAGTCAATATGTCAAAATTGTTGAAATATATATGCTGGTAGTCTGTAGGAGATATTAAAATAGGGTGATAACAACGCTAGGCTCAAGCCCACCACACATAGGCATCTGACTTTCTCATATGTTTTATGTGCCTTACCAGTAAGTATTCCTAAGGTAAATGTCTAAATTGCTTGTGTGGTCACAAGGCAGAGCAGTTACTTCTGAAGGACTCCGGAGGGAGAATCTGCCATTTATGTGTTAGGTACTGAATTACATAGATTAATTCTCTCCCTTTTACGATCACCTACCTCTCACTAATATTATAAGACTTATTTTTGAATGTCTACCTCATTAGGCCTCTGAAATTTAGGACTGAGTTTGGTGCAAGAAAGATGAACTTGATCCTACCCTAATTGAGTCTCCGAGGGAATCCTGGTGAGTACAAGCAGAACATGTAACTGCGAGTCAGGGGTTCCCAAAGAACTGTTTCTCCTGGTTCAGGCTGTGACACTGCAAATAGGGTCACCAGCCCAACAGAAATTCAGTTGCTAATTCAGGCTCCCAGCTGAAAGCAGGGTCAAAAGCCCAAATATGAAACCTAATTAGACATTGAGTATATGCAAAATAGAGCTCCTCCTTCCTTTCCTATCCAACACAATGTTATATACACATTTAATGGTACAGTGGTGCTGTGTATGAATGCAGAACTTTTAATTAATAAGAAATAGCATAAAGACTTTGTATTTAAATTTTACAGTTTTCTGAATAATAGGACACTATTTCAATGTAATGATTTTGTATCATTGCAAGTAAAAGTAAAATTCAATATTAAGACGATTAGCTTGCACAAAATCCCCGTTTTACTGGAGGGAAGCAAAGGTGCAGCAATATAGCACATTATATGAGAGTATTTATGTGGCTTCTCGCCATCAGTTGGTCATGTTCATCGTCCAAAAGAAGATACTGGTTCACAAAGGCACTTACTCAGACTGGAATTCCAAGCTTCTTATCACAAGTTTCCATAGTAACTCCCCAATCCCTTGGGCTAAAACATGCCCAGTTCAAACTACAACATACTTGTTTTGAGTATGGATTAGCTCTGCAAGTCAATACAAATACAAATATAAACATACACATGTATATGTATAAATATCAGCCCCTCCCCCAGACCTCAGAGCTTCTAGCATGTGCACTATAGAAAGCAAAAGATATGAACTGACTTGGGTAGTGGTGAAACACCACGGTAGTGTTGCTCCATAGTGGGCTCCTGAATCAGAATTAATGTCTGAGGAAGATCCATTTGTGCAAAGCTTTTGTGGCCTAGCACAGTCTGCAGTTGGTGTGAGCTTGCAGACCATCAAGGAAATCTTGACTCTTCTGTTGATGCACACTAGCACTTATTTGCAGCTGCAAGGTTTCCTGATGTTTTCTTCCCTTCTGATCAGTCTTTTCAGAAAGTGCTGGGCAACTTGTACACAAGTGTGCTTTCATTGTTATTATGAAAAGAATAGAAATGTGCTTCTTGAAATGAATGTGTGTGTGATTACTGCCAACTTACTCAGCAGCAACCAAGGTAGTTTTATTTGGAGGAGAAGCTTTTATTCATTAACTTAAAAGGGAGAGTATGTCTCCATGTCACAGTGCAGTACTTTGTGGTGATACACAGGCTGTGAATTAGCAGTGTAATTATCCGAGGAATAGGATGTATTAGATTCTCATGGAACAACTTTTTAGTGGATCTACATGGTTTCTGACTTCCAAGCTGACTTTCTTAGGGCTGGCTGAGTACCACTTCATAACACTGCTATGGTATGCAACACACATTTGGATTTAGGTTATTATTTGCGTGGAAAGATATGCCTGAAGGAAAAAAAAAAAAATTATGAAAATTGTATTCTCCTAGAAATGAAAAAAAATAAAATATCTCCAGTAATCTGGTGGCTCAGGTACACTCCTTGAAGAAAAGATCTGTCCTAGTAAACCTGAAGTGTACGTAGTGGAAGCTAAACCAGCAATGTAGGCTACCTCATAATCAATGGAGAGGTTGATTCATTCTGTGATAAACTTCAAAGACAGGTCCTTCATCTTATAATTAATTCTGTCTTGCTATGAACAGAAGCAGAAATCCTAAAAGCACCTCTGGAATAGAATATGGACTGTGAAGGGAAAACAGTAGAACTATGTCAGTGATACTGTCTCTGGAAACTTACATTTTAGAACACTTGTGTTCACATTTTGAATTGACTAAACTGAACATTATCCTGAAGAAGCTATCTAGACTTTTGAAAGCTTTCTTTTTTCCTCAGTGGATTTAAACTCGCTTGTATCCAAACCCAGATATTTAATTTAGATAAACTTCAAGCTGTTATGAGTGAATTGAACTTTGTATGGAATAGCTAAGGTATTCATTTGACATTTCTAGAAATAAAAAAAGAAATAATATAATACACTATAGATTTTTCCTCTTAGAATAGAATTTCACACTGACAAAATTGGAAAGAGCTTTCATTCATTATCAGAATATTTTATTTTCATTTTTCTGTTTATGAAGTTTTCAGTTTTCTACCAAAACACCCACAAAAATGTGCATGCCCCGGGTTTTAATTTATTTCATTATCTCAGGATATCTCAAGTTACAGCCTGGAAGAGAAATAATGAAAATAGCCTATGTCAATTATTTCCCATGGCAGGTAGCTCTCAGGGGGAGCTTACATATTGCTCAGCTGCACTTATGGTGTAAAAAAAGAGAATAAATGTCATACAACAAGCCAAAAACTAAGTTTCATCCAAGGTCAGAAATTATTTATGAACTTAACATTTAGCGCTCAGGAGTGTCCTTCAGCAGCCAGTCTCCGGGGCGAGATGTGGTGTTCTCGGGCTAGATGGCGCTGCGGTACGCGACATCCGCAGCCACGGGCTGCCCCCCGCCGCTGGAGCTGCCCGCAGCCTTTCCCCGCCCCGGGAACGGAGTGAGCTTCTCCTACACGAAGGGATTCAGGGTTTTTTGTTTCTGTATCGACGAAGAAAATGGTAACTCTTCATGATTTATTTGTTAAGGGTATCATAAGTTCCTCTTTCACTTTTGCTCAGTGTACTCTCTCTTTTGAGGAAGGGTTTTATACATGGTGTATGTTTTATACATGGTATGTTTGTGGCATGTGCCACAAATTAGACGTGTACAGAGAAGCTAGGTACATTTTCTCTCAATATTAGGCTGTTTTTTAACCAGGAGAAAAGCGGCAAACAGGAAAGCTTGTGGTATTCCCTGTGATGGGTAGTGTGTGTTTCTTGTCCAACAGATGAAGAAAGGCATTAAGATGCTGGAATGGGTCCAAAGAAGGGGAAAAGGATTGTAGAAGGGTTTGCAGAACAAGCCTTATCAGAAGCAGCTGAAGGAGCTGGGGCTGTTTAATCCAAAGAAAAGGAGGCTGAGGGAAGACCTCATTGCTTCCTACAACTAACCACAAGGAAATTGTAGAGAAGTGGGTTTTGGTAGTAACAAGTGGTAGAACAAGAGTAAATGGCCTGAAGCTGCACCAAAGGAATTTTAGTTTAGACATTAGGGGGAAAAAAAATAATTAATTATAAGGGTCATGAAGCATTGGAACAGGCTGCCCAGGGAGGTGGTTGAATGAACATCCCTAGATGTGTTTACAAGTCATGTAGATCTGGAGCTTAGGGACATGGTTTATTGGGCGGCATTGGTAGAATTAGATTAATGGTTGGACTAAATGATCTTGAAGGTATTTTCTGAACGACATGATTATGTGATATTATGACTTTCAGTCTAAAGATTTCAAAGTAGTGAGATCTCTCAGGGCTAGCGTCAAACTTCACTCATGTTCTAACAATACTTTGTAATGTATCATTCTGCTGAAGCAGAACCTCGTTTCCGCTGTCCAGTCTTCTTTAGTTCTCTACTTTCTGCTTTACCCTTCCCTTTGTTCAAGTTACAACACAGTCTCTCTGCTTAACCACTCAGAAGTGACTGTAGATTATCTGAACTTCCACCTACATCTTCTGGCCCAGTCATGGAAGAGGAGAGCAGAGAATCACAGGATTGTAGGGGTTGGAAGGGACTTCTGAAGACTGTTTTGTCAAATCCACCTGCTATCCATCCTGTCAAATCCATCCTGTAGCAGGATCACCTACAGCAGACCAGACAAGGTCAGAGGGGGTGGACTAGATAGTCTATAAAAGTCCTTTCCTACTCCAACCACTCTGTTTGATTCAGTGATTCATTTGAGGATAGTTATGTAGTATCAATGAATATGGATATTGCTTGAAGAGCATATTTACGTTTGTTTGCTAATAGTGTCCTGAATACTGTATGCACTGTTGTGGGGAACAGGTTACTAGGAAACATTCTTTGGATTGCATTCCCAAGGGCTTGGACTGAGATGCCAGAGAGAGGTTCTGCATCAGCAGTGGTTTTGCTGAGTGTGGAATCACAGCTATCGCCCGTTGATGGATGTGCTGCAAAGAGCCAGTGGCAGACCTCCTTCTTCTATTGACAGGATACTATTACAGATGAAAGATTTAACAAGATGTATTACCAATCTGTTAAATACTGCTCAGTGGGGTAAAAGCTCCTTTTATCTTTTCTGTGTAAAGGGAGGAACAAAGCATGGTAACTGGTTGGTAGAACTAGCTAGTGCTAATCTTTTCTCTCCTAGCAAATTCAACTTGATCAGTGTTTATTGCTGCTGTGAAGAGATATTGTCTTCTCTTTTCAACACAAACACATGTATTTCTATTAAGGGCTCATTCTGCCATTGGCTTGGCAGTGGGGCTTAAATTCACTGTGCAGTTAACCCTAATCGGGAGCAACTGAGTTGATCTGAATAGCACTGAACTTACATATCTTGTCATGCTGCTCCATGTAAAACTGCAGGCAGATTTAGAAATGCTAGGTATCTTTGTTTCCTTTAAATTTCCTTAATGAGGTTTTTAAGTGTCCTGGAAAGATAATTTTTAAGGCAGTATTCCATTATTTGACTTTTTAGCATAAAGTAAAAGTATAAATTGTCTTTGCTCGTGGAAAAAGGCAATATTGCTTGCATCTCAAATCTTGTGTACTTTGTTCATGTTACTTTTCTGGACTATGATCTTGGTCAGGGAGTCTAGGGTCTGAATCTCAATAATTATGTGAAGCAAAAAATACCTATTTGGGGTCTTGAGCACTGAAAATTTCTAGAAGGTGTCTGGATTCTTTTAATTTCAATAATAATTGAGGGTACTGCAAGCTCTCCAGGGAAACACAAACTCAAAGATTAACCAAAGATTAAACTGATGAGATTGAAATAAGAAATCTGATCTGCTTCTCTTGTCTGCCAGAATTGCCTTGATTCTCTAACTGTTGTTGTAGATCCTCTTTAAAAGTAATATTAAAAGCAGCTGTCACCTGTTTTTTCCATAACAACATAGGAATTTTAAATAGCTCTTGCTATGAAAGCTAGGTCAATAGGCTGAAATGAAGAAACAGGTCTTTGTATGTGTAAAAAAAAGATAGTAAGGGTAATTCGTATATGTTTCAGCTAGAAGCATTGCCCCTAAAGTTCATATTTCTTTTAGTTGCCTGCTAATAAGAAAAGGCAGGTAAGAAGATACTGACAGAAAGGAGTGCTCTTGATATGTTGCACCCAGTAAGCAATCTATATAAAAGCCCCATATTAATAATATGGCATTTCCTTGCGAAGAATTGCAGAAATTGTTGAAGATATGGAAACCCCTGTGGAAACCCCACTTTCAGATAAATCTGATTAGTCATTGGTTTAGTACATCAGTACACCAGTGTGCAAGGAAACCTTCCCAAGCATGGATGCCACATACATTGCCTCCAGATAGACATTCTGGAATGTTCAGGCAGCCTCTGGCTTTTACTCTGTCTCAAGTGAGCTGTTTACCAAGTTATCTGAGTGTGCTTGGGCTTTATTCCCATTAATACAGCCTCAGATCCTGTCCTGAGCACAATTTCTGACCACCTTTCAGCTTTCATGAAAACATGACTAATATCTGTCAAATATAGTTTGTTTTCATTTCTTCTTGGTCTTCCCTTAGGTTGTTGCAGGTTGCAAGTCCTTATCATTTCTGCAAAACTGTTCCTCCTTTAGGAAAGATCGCTTTTTACACGTCCTCCTGGCTATCTCTTCTTCACGTCATAAATGAGATGTCATATCTGCACATGAGGATACCAGTATCTAGCATGCAAGAGTACTATGGTAAATTTCAGAGGTAGATTAATTAGTACAAAACCCCAAAGTTCATGAGATTTGCCAAGTATCTCAAAATCTGCCCCTGCAAGTGGAATTCTCTGCAGACACCAGCAGAAATGTCTTTTCTCAGATAAAAGGCAAATCATCTTTAACGTTCTACAGCTACTGGAGGAAGTGCATTGCAAGCAGATTTGGGCACAGAGATCTTATAAGTTCTCATTTATTTTAAGATCTTCTACATCTCTGATGCAATACAACTTGCAGGAAAAGAGAAAACTTTAATAGTGTACCAAGGAACTTGTCTGGGAACATGGGAGAGCTGTTTGCCACAAAGGGTGCAGTAAGAGGAGAGGGAGGGTTCAACAAACCGAGCTTTGGAAGTAACTTTCAACATAAAGTATCTATGTTCCTATAATGTTTTCAGTATCAGTGGGTTAGCAAATTGTTTGCTTCTCTGTATGCTTTTCTTGAAAATAACCAGGTATTTCTGACCTCTGTGAGGTTTCTGGGTCCATTTATGCTTTGTCATTCTCATTTCAGAACCAAGTTATGATCACTGCAGCAGAACTCCCTTATTTTTGTTAAGAGATAATGCCAACTCCCAAGCACTTCAGTGTAATAAACAATTCAAAGTGATGGAGAGAACTACCCAGCAAAACTATGAATAGTTTGTCCAAATTCATAGAAAAGCTCTATGGCCAAGGTGGAAACATTTTTTTTTTTTAATGCATGCATACGGTTCTCTAATCTATGTTCACTCCTGACTATTTTGCTTCCAAATAAGTTTAGCCCTAAAAACGTTTTTAGCAGCCAAATGACTAATTTCACAGCCAAACTCTTATGCCAAACAGTAGACTGTGAGCTATCTGATACTGTTGCAGACCAAGCTACGTTTTAGGAGAAAAGTTTTTGTTTGGCAAAAGAAATGAATTGCAGTTGCACTGAAGGGAAGCCTGCACCTCTTCTTTCACTCATGTGTGATACTACTGCTGAAGGCAAGTTGGCAAGGCTTTTCGATTCTTGCATCTTGTTAGTGTAAGAAAAGAGCAGTTACACCACTTAACGCATCACCTTCCTGTCATTGTCTATCGGTAGACAAATGGGAGTCCTGCATGTGGGCAGGAGCAGCAGTACAGGCAGGGGACTGACTGTCAGGCATTTCTGCACTGGTCTGCAATGGTTCCTGTCTCCTGCTTCTACATGGCAGATTTCCTCACAAAAATGTGCCTTGGTGATCTCTAGTAGCTGTAAGGGGGTATATGTGTGGGGTGTGTGTGTCTGTAGCCAGCTGTTGGCACAGACTGTCAATGAATGACCATGTTGATATCTTGGCATACCTTTCCAGCAGTTCCTGATGCTGCTCCTCTGTCACTTGCTGATCCGTGACTGTACTGAGCCTCATCACACTCAGGTCTTTTATGCACTGCCCTGCTGTCTGCAGCTCAATATGTTCAGGCACGCAGCTCTTGATCAAAGTAAGGCTGTAATGCTCCCATTTCACATTCCCTTGCAGCAATGAAGACAAACTGTCCTGGGCTGCATTAGCAAGCATATATCCTGAAGATCAAGGGATGTGATTATCTCATTTCGTACTTGGGAGGTCACATGGGAGCTATCATGTCTAGTTGGAGTTTCTGAAGCTCAAGAGAGACTCCAGAAAGTTAGAACAGATCTACCATAGGGCCAGCAAAAAGATTAGAGGTCTGGTGAACTTGACATATGAATAAAGACTGAAAGAATAGGGTTCAGCCCAAAAAAGAGGAAGCTTCAAAGGAATCTAATTGTGGTCTTTCAATACTAGTTAAGTGGAAGACTGAAGCACTTACTTCACAAAGGCGCATGGTAACAGGGGAAGCAGCAATGGGCATAAGTTGGAAATATTCAAAACTTGGCCCAGTAAACTGGGCTAAGGATTTCTTTCAACAGAAGATTGGAACATGTTATGTCCAAAGGTTTCTTCCCACTCAGACACTTTTACTGTTCTGTGATTCTTTCATTCTCTGCATATTCAACTAAATAAAACCTTGTTTTGTTTTTGCAGTGAGGAAATCACAGATCTGTTGTCCATTAGCTTGATGACACTATAGCAACTGACAAAAATGGTTTTAATTTTGTGACTTCTATTACCTATACGATAACCTTGTAAAATTTCCCATCAGCCCTTTCACTTATTGAAATTGCTTAAATGAACTGGTTGCATTTCACACTTTTTTTTTTTTTTAACCCAGTGTCTTACTATCCAATTAGAAAGATAAATAGATAGTGAAAAAATCAATTAAAGCAGAAAAGTTTTAATGTGTTAAACTAGAAATAGTTCTGACCTGGAAGAATTGGGTCATTATCTAAATATTCCCAAGTCTTGGAATTGCTTTCATCCTGTGGTTGAGCTTTGGTTCCACTGTACTTCTTAAGAAAATAGTTTTAAACTAATTTTTTTTTTCTAAAGTAAGAGTTCTGAAGAGTATGGAGATTGCTATACGTGCAACATCAAACAATTTAGAGGGGAAAATGAATGACTTTATGCTTCTATTCAGGCTTGTGAAATTATGAGGTCATGAAAGAGAGGGATTCTCTTGTTAACTCAACTATTTCCATAATTAACATTCATTTGGCTACTTGAGGTTTAGCATGCCATTTCATTAAAATAATGCAATTGCAGATAGAGAAAAAAAGTTTTGAAAGTATAATTGGTTTTCACTGTCAATATAACTTAAAATCCCATTAGCCACAAAATTTCAGCATTGTTTTCCTAATGACTTGCATAATTGGATCATCAGATTTCTCTCCTTTAAAAAAAAACTCACTTGGTGGTTTTAAAGGTTATTATTTGCATGAATTTTTCCCCCTCAGTGTTACATTTCCACCACCAGTGCTGAAAGGTCAGAGACCTAGCAAGTTAAATGAAATCATGTCAAGAGCAACTAGAGCTGTTACTTCACCCTCTCTCTTTTTCTTTTCTTTTTTTTTTTTTTGAGATACTGACAGCTACTGGCAAATGCATGTGTGATACCAGTTTGATTTGAGATGTTCTCTATCTCAACCCATTAAGGCAATTTAGAACACTCTTCGCGGGTCTTCCCTGGCACTTTTGTTTCTTTTACATGTGCCTGTGGGAAGGTTTGTCACTTCATTTCAGAAATTACAGGGCATTCTTTCTTGACTTAAAAGGAGACCAATCTGGAGTCACTAAAATACAAAGTGTGATAAAGAGCTGTGGACAGTCACATCAGTAAATATTTTCCAGATCTACTACGTTCATATATACTGGATCTGCCATACATATTACTAGAAACATTCCCTTCTCATGTTTGATCTTTCTGGTGTTATCACAGGAGTCAAACACATTCAAACTCATAGAGAAATTACATTTTTGGAAGAAATCTTGAGCGGTTACCCAGTACCTACTCTTGCCGCAAGGCATGTTCAACTCTTCTTAAACCATGCCTGACAGCTTTCCGATTCTTAAAAATTTCCAGTGTTGAAAAGTCCGTGTTTTCTCTAGATATATTTGTTCAAGTACTCAACAGTATTTACCATTCTTTCCTCTAACATCTAACTTAGGTCTCCATTGCAGTATTTTAGGCTATTTGATTTATTCCTTTCCAATTTCAATTTGCTTCTGCCCTCTAAGCAGTAATCTTTTAAAATATTTGAAGGCCATCAAAAAGCTGTTCAAATGCCACTTATCTACGCTAAAAAGCGTGACTCATTTTGGCTTGTCCTCAAAGGTCATGTTTTATAACCCTTTGATTATTTTTGTCTCTTTAGTTGGTCAAACACTTTCCTGAAGGTATCCTAATTCTGGACAAAGCTCTTGACTCATTGTGAAATAAACAGGAAGTCTGTTTCCTTTGTCTTCTCTTTGATTCTCTTTTTTATACTGTCCAGGATGAAGATTCCCTTTTGTCTTTGAAATAGCCTAGCACTGCTGACTCATGCTCAATTTATGATCCACTATAGGCCATGCATCCTTTTTTAGAAGAACTGTTATTCTTCATCCTATAATTGTGCAGACAGATGTTCTACCTACGTGGGGAACTTTTGATTTTTTTGCCCTTATTAAATTGCATCCCAGTCACTTCAGACCATTTCTCCAATTTATAACAATAGGTTTGAATTCCATCTCTGTCATGCACATGCTTTTTCAGCCTCTCCCCACTTTGAATGATCTGCAAATATAACAAGTATATTCTCTACTTCATTATGCAGTTTTTATTATTGGAAATGTTCCATAGACCTAGACTTCAATTCAGTCCTCAGTGGACCTCCCTGTTACATCCTTCCAGCTGAACAGTTCCTCTTTATGCGTAGTATCCCAGTCACTTGTGCCCCTACCTTATGGCAGTTCCAGGAAGACTTGGATTGCATAGAAACATGTCATAAAAGACTAAACCAAAGGCTTTACTAAAGTAAAGATATTTTTCTTTTCAATACTCAGGCCTGTCATCATGTCATTGGAGAAAACTAGTTTGCATCGACATGATTCATTCTTGACAAATCCTTAATATCTGATTCATATCCCCTTGTTGCCATCCAGATGTTTGAATGTTTGCACTAATAATTTTTTGCTTGGCAATTAAAATTAGATTGACTGATCTACCCTCCTTTGCAGCTTTTTAAAGATAAGAATCAGGATTTTTTTTTTGTTTTCTGAAACTTTACCTGTCCTCACTCTGTTCTCAAAATAATTGCTAATGGCTTTGAGATCGCTTCAGCCAGCTCTCTAAGTACTCTCAGGCATATTTCATCAAGACCAAGCGGTTTGAAAACATTCAGCTTCTCAAAGTAGAATTAAACTCATGCTCTACCTTTTTCATTCTGAGTTCGTACCCTTTTGTCATTGATGCTAATTGTGTTAGATGTCTAATCACAGCCACTGTATCAAATGAAGACTGAAGGAAAAAAACCTACATTGTACTTTTTAGCCATCTCTGCACAATTGATCCCCTTGTACCTAGGAACCTGTGAAAAGTTTGATCATCAAATGATATTTTGTTTTGTGGTAAAATAAGGAAACTGGAAGAAAGCACTGTTCATATTTAAACTAACTCTTGACAAGAAAGTGAAGATTCTAATTTGGACCAGACACATGTGGGAGATTCTTCACATTCATTTTGATCAATAAACGTTTTTGATGTTTTGTCTAGTTTAAGTGGACTCTTCAAGTCTCTCTCGATAGGCAATGGAAGTTGGAAAGCCAATTCAAGGACTGAGGTTTCTACTCTCTTTCCAGATACCTGTATTAGAGTGTTAGATGAAACTTGACCTGTCACGATCACAACACAAGCAGACATTGGGGACTGTGGTTTGGTAAGAACTTGGTGCATGGAAAGTCTTTATTACATTTGATAGTAAGTATGTCACTGGGGGCAAATGGGCAAGTTTTGTTCCAGATTCATCATGAGCTTTAAGACTGCACTGTCTTAGCCCTGTCTCTTACAAAAGTTAGTCACAATTTACATCCTGATTCTTAAGATGTTTAATTTTGTGCACAGCATAGTGTTTCACACATTAATGTTTGGTTGTTTTAGTGGTTTATTTGAGTCTGAATTATGCAGAAATCACTACTAGAGCATCTGTATGTATATTGTCTACAGCACAAACATTATGAGGAGCAGCTGAGAGAACTGGATTGTTTAGCCTGGATAGAAGGAGGCTGAGGAGAAACTCTCTACAGTTACCTGAAAGGAGGTTGTAGCAAGGTGGGAGTTGGTCTCTTCTCCCAATTAACAAGCAACAGGATGAGAGGAAATGGCCTCAAGTTTTGCTAGAGGCTGTTTAGATTGGGTATTAAGAAAAGTTTCTTTGCTGAAAAAGGTTGTCAAACATTGGAAAAGGCTATTCAGGGAGGGGGTGAAGTCAACAGCCCTGAGGGTATTTAAAGACATGTAGATGCAGTGTTAAGAGACCTGATTTAGTGGCAACCTGGCAATACTGGGTTAACAGCTGGACTCCATGATCTTAAAGGTCTTTTCCAACCAAAGAGATTATGTGATCCTCTGGTCAAATTAATTGTTTCTGAGCAAGAAAAGAACCTTTCCAGAAATCAGGTAGAACCCACTTCTGTCTTCCCAAGTAGCTTTCAAGTCTAGGAAAAGATTTTATTTCTGTCAGTTTTAAAATCACTTCCTAAAGATAATTTTTAAAACCATTCCCTCTTTTTTGTATCATAGTGTAGTCAAACATGGCAAAGTTTTTGCACATCGTGGGGTTTGTTTATTTTGGCATTCATTACATCTCCATCCCCTTAAAGACCATGTCCCCAAAGGCAGAGAGCTGTGCATCACGGTTGTATTTTCTTCAGCAAACCATGACAAGCAAAACAGTCGTATGTTGGTCAAAGCATACAGTAACACTTTGGTCATCTTTAAACATTTAGTGTTGTTCACATTTGTTTCAGGTCCGGTTTTCTGACATGTCATCATGAAATTTTAAAAATTTGTAGAATCTGCATCTTCCTTTTCTTTCTTTGCCTTCACCTGACTGGAATTTGATGTATGCACTGTGCATTATGCAAGTCCCTGCTCGGCTTGGCTGCAATGCGTTATGACTCAGTGTGTGTCTGCCCATGTGTGTATGCAGGGACACATGTGTGTGTGATTGGTTCCTGGAAAAAAAATGAAAACAATGGAGGTTTTCCTTTTATGCCAATTTATCCTTCACTTGAGAAAATCTGGCACATACCTTGGTGTTTCACATGAGCTGTCACAATAACCTGAGTATAATGCAGATTGCTGCCCCAGCTCCCTCAGCTTTATGATATTTTGTGATATCCTTTTTCCATTAACACTTTGTCATCTGCTCCCCTGATGCCACTGTATGTGGAGAAGGGTTTTAGGAAGAGGTTCATGATAGTGTTGAAAAGTTGCTGTATTGTATTGAATCTGAGCCCTCACTTTGCGCAGTACCTGTTTATACGTTTCTGCTTATCTCATCAACTGATGTATCTCCCATCCAACTTGTGCAGCCTTATTGTGAAAGCTTACAAATTGAAATATTTGGGGTTTATTTGAACATGGTATAGTATAATAACAAGGCAGTTATCAGTTCACTTCTGTGTAGTTCATTATCAGTGTTTAAGAGGCTGACTCTTTCCCTCTGACAAGACAGTAAGGGTTGACTGAACTAGTTTCTGGAATGTCTGTAAGGGAGACAATCACAGCCACAGATTTCCTTCTGGGCTGCTGAGCTAATTTCTGGGTTTTTGTATGATTCTTACTAAATCCTGTCTATTTCAGCCTGTCCCCACAAAGAAATCATTGGAATAGGAGTGACTAAACAGTAGGAATGAAACAAAAAAACCAAAGTAGGAAGGAACTTCACAGTATTTCTTTCTTTTGGTTCACATAATTTAATAAAAATATTAAAAGTGTTCCTGTGAGCATAGTTTATGCTAACTTTTATACTATACATGGCAGCATATGAATATAATTTATATTACCCATATAAAATGACCATAAATATATAGTTTTTACCCTATGTGCCAATCATAAGATACTATATATAAGGACGATGTAGTATTTTTTCATCTATAATGCAGATGAAGTGTATTAGGACAATTTTGCTAAAGCACAGGAATAGGAGCTGGAAGAACATTGCTTGAAATTTCCTTTCTCTACAGCTTAGTGCAAATAATGGTAGTACAGCAATTTTCGGAACTCTTAAATAGGGACAGTAGCCAAGTCTTAGTCCTTGGCAAGTGACTTACACATGGCCCCATTTCTATTACTGGTATATAGGATATATTTAGGGGGTTTTTTCTGTTGAATTTCTTATTTCATTTTTCACATAATTTATTTAAATTTGCTAAGTAACTACTTGGTGTCAGCTTTCAAGGTTATATTGAAATGCATTTATTTTTCTGATTGTATTTGAACTGGAATCATTATCAACACAGGCAAAAAATTCCCCCTTTGTAATTTGACATGTTTGTGAATTTGCATATGGTATTATGTTCGTGCAATGTGTCCAATGTCTTTATCTTTGGAGGCTTGAAGAGCAGGTTAGAAAAGCAGGATGGAATTAAGTTTAGTTTTGCTGAAACTGTGAGGACACAATGCTCTGCTTTCTACCTCAACTTCTGTTACTATAAGGCCTGTGTCAAGCTTGCTGATGGGTGCTTTCATATGTGGTCTGAATAAGATGAGTTTGTTTATAAAACTGGAATAAATCCTCTGGTCTGTCTCACAGGAGTCACAGCTACCTTTAAACACAAATTGCTTTTTGACTCAGCTCTGTGAGGTCAGAGGTTTTCTTGCAGAATAACTCATAATTTTTCCACATTTATCAGTCAAAGCATAAATAAGTGGCAAAGCCCTGGATCATGCTGCAATTTTATACCAACATACCACCTGCGTTAATGAATTAGTTTTTAGATGCAATTCATCACTTTGTCTAGATATATTCTGTACAAGAGAATGTTTAAGAACAATCCCTCACCTAGTGTAGGTATTGGGCAGTGCCTGTGCTCAGAGATAAGAGGTGGTGGCAGAAACCTATGGCACATACTTCTACTAAGGTGGACTTGGTGTCAGTGGAAGCTCGACATGACTTAAACTTGTTGTTCTCCCACATCATTAGTGCAAGAATCACTGCCTGAGACTCTGCTGGCATGGTAACAGGGTGACAGCTGCCACTTTAGTTGTCAATTGAGATTTAGCTCAGCAACGCTTTGAACTTAAAACCAGAAGTCTCTGCATTTTGAGCTGAAAAGAAAGTGTTTGTAGCCAAAAGAGAAATAGTTTTATGCCCCCTCTGCAGACTGGGCAGCTGACACAGGTTGAGAGTTTTGCCAAGAATACTTGTAGTCCAATGTAAGTGGAACAGATACGCGGCAGTGTCAGGCAATCTGGCAGTGCTGATGCTCATGCTTACTGGCATGGCACTATCAGAATTGGGAAGGTAAATCCACATTTGGTGGATTTCACCTTTCTAGTAAACTTAGAGTAAAAATACATTAGTAGTCTGAAGAACATGTAGCTGCCAAATCAGTGCTATTAATCAACACACAAATACCAAAACCTTTCAGCAATTAGAAAACTTGCAGAAAGTAATGCTGTTAGTGGTGCCTATAACCCAAGAGCAAAAAAACCAATCATTAAAATTCTTCCACGGTAATAAAACCTGATAGTGACTCAGAAGCACTAAGTGAAAATAGAAAGTCTAGCTCCAGCCCTAAAGCAGACAGATTTGTGCCAGCTAATAATTATCCTTTTCTTCCAGAAAAGTGCAAGTATCCTGGGTTGTAGGCTGCAAAAATGAATCCAAGCTGAATCTCCTATGTTCTAAAATTTATGCACAGTTAAATGATAATTTCTTTACTTACTGACATAGTTAGTCCCACATGTGTTTTTGTAACATTAATGGAAAATATACTGCTATGTGGACACGGAAGGTAGACACAGAGCAAAAAACTTCTCATCTTTTCATCGTTTTTAGGCAAAGGTGAAAAAAACAGTTCTTATTGCTTGATCTTCACACTATTTAAGGCAAAAATATGTTTCTATTTCTCTCTTCACATATACTCCTGGATGAACACAAGACATTGGTTATGACAAGTTATATAAAAATTGTTGCTTTCTCTGGGAGACAATGGAATGGTTCATTCATATCACAGCATCTTAATGTTTTACTCCGTAGTAGTATATTTTGGTTTTTCTATAGGAAAGCTGATGTGTACAACATAAGTTGCATACTTTACCTGTTCCCACTGAAGACTTTTGAAAGAGCTAGAACCAACCCTGGAGTACTCTTTCTTGTTTTCCACTAGGCATGGAAACCCAAAAGAAAAAAACCAACAACCCAGAAGAGGTTTGAAAGAAGAAGATAGATGCACCAATATTTGCAAAAGTTGCAGAGGACAATGGTGACAATTATGAGCCTGTTTGCCTGACATTGGTCTCAGGAACAACAGTGAAACAGTTGATGCATTTCAAATTAATAAAGCATTAAAAGCAATTACTTTAGTTATTGCCAATCAAATCAGTATATGCTAACAGGATTTGTTAATCTAGCTTGCTACATTTTTATGAGACTACACATTTGATTGAGAAATCTATTTAATATGGTTGGATATGTCCAAAGCGTTTGATCTAGTACAGAACAATGTTTCATTAAGTAGGAAGAGTGGTGCAAAATCCATTCAATAGATTAAGTATGACCAACAAAAAAAAAAAAGAACTCATGACCTTCAAATTACGGTTGTCCACCGAGTCTGTCTGGAATGCAATAATGTTTCCCCACAGTGGCCCTCACAGTGCTGTGCTTTGCAGTGGTGCCTAGAAAGGTAGTGATAACACACCAATGTTTTCACTGCTGCTGAGCGTTACTGACACAGCATTAAGAAAGTCTTTTCACCCTTCCCCATCAAAGGCAAATGGTCTGGGCTGGGTGAGAGGCTGAAAGAGATGCAGGTGGGACAACTGATCAAAGGGGTATTCCGTATCATGCGACCATGTACTCACCAATAACAGCCAGGAAATATCAGGTAGAGAGCATTCACTATTAAGGCTTTGGTCTTCTGAAGCAGGACTGTACTTATCAAAGGTCTGCTTCCCAGGAAGTGGCTGAACATTGCCAGCTGATGGGAAGAAGAAAGTATTTTTCTTTTTTATGCTTTGTTTTCACACAGAGCTTTTGTTTTCTTTAATTCAACTGCCTTTTCTCAATCCATGAGTTTTTCATATCATCTTATCCCTCTGTTCTGCTAAGGAAAGTTAGTAAGAAAGTGGCCCCTGTCCCTAGCCAAGGGTGACCCAGCAAAAGTTGTAAATAGGAATTATTTGGAAGCAACCATCCTCTCAGGGAAGCTCTTGCAGGATCCTTTATTCACTACATGTGTATTATCACAATGTACAAAATACAGAATTGTGCTGTTAAAGTATCTGAGAAAAATAAAGAAGAAGTCGTAAATAATGAAGAAAGTAGGTAACTAAAGTGTAGACACCTTGATTGCTTGTAACTGCAGCACGGGCAAATTATTTCCCAATATTGTCCAATACAAAGTCACAGGGGAGAAAGAAATAAGTTATGCACACAGGATTTGGCACGTGTTCTTGGCAGCAGGGAGTGTGTGAAAAGGACTTGCAGGTCATGGGAGTTAATCTGATGAAAATGAGCTGCTAAAGATAAGACTCTGGCAAAAAGGTTAATGAGACCACTACATGGGTTCACAAGAGTATGTGAGAAGTTATATAGAGAGTAAATGACTGTATTGTTGGGTTCTGCACTGACCCCTCTGTATTAGGATCATTTCTGATATCCAGTGAAGAGCGTTATGAATTGGTAGAAGATTTAGAGAAGAGCTATGAGAATGATTAATGAACTACATGTTATACTGAAGAGCTAGACTAGTTCAATTTATTCAGTTTTTCAAAGAAAAGTTTAAGGGGCCAGTGTGTGGTGTGCAAGCCCCAGTAGTGCATTGGTCAATCAAATTTGACTTGAGTCTTCTAGGAGTTGAAGCTGGACAAACTAAGACTGGAAACATGAACATGTCTTTGAAAAAAAATTGTATGTTTTTAATGCACTTTACCAAGGGATCCTTTATCAGTGGTAAATTTAAAAACACAATTGGTTTTTGTTTTCTAAAAGCTGTCTTTCTGTTAAGATAGGTCATTTGATCTGAATCAAGAATTCCCACAACAATAAAGTCTGAATTATTTGAGAAACAATTCTAGGTGGCCATGAAAGTGTATTTTGGCCTCATCATCTGCACATCTGACTGAAATTAGAGATTCTTTGAAAGACATTACAATTAATTGGTCCCTAAGGGTAGAAGATGGTAATGAGTATTGTCAGGACAAAATATCGATCTTTGTAAGCAAAGAAAAAAAGAATAGTTTCTTTCCATACTTGATGTTCCAGTCACTGCTTAGTTTTTCTGTATTTTATGGTCTCCATTTGCAATTCCTTAGCGTCACTGTTGAATGCTAATGAATCAGCGTCATTGTAAACACTACTCATTGAGGTCACATAGACTCATTTCACACTATCCAGGAAAAACAAACAGAATGGGAATCTTTGCTTGTTTATAATAACTTATATATTGTGAGTTTTATCAAAACATAATTGTTTTTTAATGCATATACCAACAAGAAGAATCCTGCATTGGTAAAATGTAAGTACAAACTGAGATTCAATTTTTCTAGTTTCAGTTGTCTTCTAGTTTGGCAATTTATGTGAGCTATCACTCCAGTCAAGGATGAAAATATGTAGGTCTGGTAGGGTTTTTTTGCTTTCTTTAATTCAGCTGCTTTTGTCTTGATTCATGAGTTTTTCATCTCATCATCTCCCTCTGTGAGTGGCTTCTACATCCACACAGACCAACCTTGGTAGCTTTTCCCTTGCAATGCAAACAGCAAAGACACAATCATAAGCACTTCTGCTTCATTTCATTATGTCCTTAGTAGTTTGAAAAAGTACTTAGCAAGACCCAAAACGATTGCTACTGTATTTCTCTTGGTTCCTCTCTAAATGGAATGAGGCTAGAAAAAAAAATTCCGACCTCCATCACCTATGTCTTCTACAGCAGTTAAAAGCAACTATTACCACAGACAGGTGAATGGACATCTCTGCTCTTTGGGTCTTCCACCCCAACCAATATTCTTCCTGCCTGAGCAGATTTTCATCATTTAATTTTAAAAGAGGATGAGAGTGCTCTCTACATCACAGAGACCACTCTTCTGGTTTTAACACATGCTGTGAAGAACTTCCTAACGGGTAATCTGTAAAACCAAAATTTTCCTTGTTATTTTTTTTTTGTGACTGTGTCTGTAACTGGAAATGTGCTGGTTATTTCCAGTAAGCTGTCTTCCTTAATTTTAATGATCTTAAGAATACTACATAGAAAAGTTCTTAAAGCAAATTACTAATTTTCAAATGATTTCATGGTAGGGTTTTTAATTTTTTCCATGTTTTCATGGTGTATTTGGTTTATCTGGGAGGTTGTTGATCGTCCCCATCACAACTATCATCATACTGTGTTTGTGGTAGTAGCCAGTTTGTTTTTGCTGCAGCTTAGCAGCGTTCACACAGCACTATGGCTGTGAGGGTTTTTACTTTCCTAGCATTCTTCCCAGCAGTAGGATGAGGGGTGGGACAGGCCAGCTACCCCAAACTCATGTTCCATAACCGATATAAACCAAAGGGAAAAGAAAGAAGGAGGTGGGGAATTTGTTGCTGCTGTTTTGTCCTCTGGAGCAACTGCTACACGTACCAGGTCCTGCCTCCTAGAAGAATGGCTAAACACCTGCTGATGGAAGTAGAGAATAATCTTTATTATTTGCCTTTGCCTCTGTGCATGGTTACTGTTCTGCTTTATTAAACTGTTGCTGTCTTTACCCACTAGCATCTCATTATATTTTTCTCTCCCCTGTCCATCCAAGAAGGGAGGGTGACAGAGTGGTTTGGTGGATACCTAGCCCCCAGACAGGGCCAAATGCCACACCTCACTGTTGTTAGTGTGGATACATCTTCCACACAGAGGTATAAATATTCGACCAAAGCTTTGGTCCATAGTAGAACCGCTAATGTTATATACAAGCATTTTGATCATAGAATCATAGAATCATAGAATCATTATGGATCGGAAGGGACCTCAAAAGATCATGTAGTCCAATCCGTTTTAAAGCGCAGCTATATTAATGTCTTTGTTAGCTGGTCTGTAACCATCCACTCAAGTTTTTGTTGCTATATGTGCTTATTGAAAAGGTACCTCATATGGATATACGTATGAGGAAATTTATTGTCAGAAATTGCTCTGTGTACCAATTACTGCTTTCCTGGAGATCTTTAGATTTGCGGCTGTTTCTAAATGAAAAAGTTTAAGGAGAAAAGAACAAGGAGAAGGAAGTTAATAAGTTGGAGAAGCATATTATGAACACCAAAATAAATTATTGTAAAAGACTAAATTCAGAACCTACTTCTTTCAAGACCAAGATCAGGTAGGAAGTAAAGGAAGGGAGCCAGAAGACCTGCGTGGTTAAACAGGGAGCTGCTGGGCAAACTCAAGAGAAAGAAGAAAGTCTTGGTTATGGAAGGAAGGGATGGCCACTTGGCTCTAGTCAGATGCTTATAAGGATCTAGTCAGAGGATGGAGGGATACAACTAGGAAAGCCAAGGCTTCTTGGAATTAAACCTTGCAAGAGAGGTCAAGGGCAACACAAAGGGCTTCTTCGAATACACTGCAGGAAAAACTAAACCTAGAGGTAATGTAGGCACCCTGCTGAATGAGGTGGGTGCCCGGAAGACAGAGGATACAGAGAAGGCAGAATTACTGAATGCCTTCTTTGTGTTTTTCTATATTGCTGGATGCTATCCTGATGAGCCCCAGACTGCTGAGGCCCCAGAGGAATTTGGGACAAAAGATGAGTTTGCCCTGGTTGATGAGGACTGGGTTAGGGATCAATTGAGCAATCTGGATGTATATAAATCCATGGGCCCAGATGGGATGGACCAATGACTGCTCAGACAGATGGCAGAAGTCATTTCTAGGCCACTCCATCATCTTTTCTAAATCATGGAGATCAGGAGAGGTGCCTGGGGACTGGGGACTAGCAGATCATAGAATCATTACAGACTGGAAGGGACCTCA
Organism: Rhinopomastus cyanomelas; assembly: GCA_013400115.1. Classification (NCBI taxonomy): domain Eukaryota; kingdom Metazoa; phylum Chordata; class Aves; order Bucerotiformes; family Rhinopomastidae; genus Rhinopomastus; species Rhinopomastus cyanomelas. The sequence goes on from VXBP01008899.1 coordinate 54,128, forward strand.
AAAGATCATCTAGTCCAATCCCCCTGACACAGCAGGATCACCTAGACCAAGTCACACAGGAACACATCCAGGCGGGCCTTGAACATCTCCAGTGAAGGAGACTCCATAACCTCCCTGGGCAGCCTGTTCCAGTCCTCCGTCACCCTCACTGTGAAGAAGTTCCTTCTCAGGCTGATGTGGAAACCTCTATGTTCCAGCTTACAACCATTGCCCCTCGTCCTATCACTACATGACACTGAGAATAGCCCAGTTCCATCCTCCTGACACCTACCCTTCATATATTTATAGACATTAATGAGGTCACCCCTCAGTCTCCTCTTCTCCAAGCTCAAGAGACGCAGCTCCCTCAGCCTCTCCTCATAAGGGAGGTGCTCCACTTCCTTCATCATCTTCGTTACCCTACGCTGGACCCTTTCCAGCAGCTCCACATGCCTCTTGAACCAAGGAGCCCAGAACTGGGCACAATACGCCAGTTGTGGTCTCACCAGGGCAGAGTAGAGGGGGAGAAGAACCTCTCTTAACCTGCTAACCACCCCCATTATGATCCACCCCAGGATGCTGTTGGCCCTCTTGGCTACAAAAGCACATTGCTGGCTCATGGCCATCCTGCTGTCCACCAGGACCCCCTAAACTACTCTCCAACAGGTCAGTCCCCAACGTATACTGGTACCTGAGGTTGTTCTTTCCCAGATGCAATACTCTACACTTACTCTCGTTATACTTCATTACATTTTTCTCAGCCCAGCTCTCCAGCCTGTCCAGGTCTCGCTGAATGGCAGCACAGTCTGCAGGGGTGTCGGCAACACCACGCAGCTTTGTGTCATCAGCAAACTTGCTGACAGTGCATGCCAATCCCTCATCCAAGTCACGAATGAATAGTTTGAACAGGACTGGTTCCAGAACCAACCCCTGGGGTACTCCACTAGGTACAGGCCTCCAACCAGACTCTGTCCCATTGATCACTACTCTTTGACTTCTACCCTGTAACCAGTTCACGATCCACCTCACTACCCGAAAATGTAGACCACACTGCCTCAGTTTGTCTGTGAGGATGCTGTGAGAGACTGTGTCAAAAGCTCTACTTAAGTCAAGATAAATAACATCCACTGCTCTGCCATCATCCATCCACCTGGTTACGCCCTCATAAAAGGCTATCAGGTTGGTCAAGCATGACTTTCCTTCTGCAAAACCATGCTGACTGTCTCTAACGACCCTCCTGTCCTTGATATGCCTGGAGACAGCCTCTAGAACAAATTGTTCCATCACCTTTCCTGGGATGGAGGTGAGACTGGCCGGCCTATAGTTACCTGGGTCTTCCTTCTTTTCTTTTTTGNAGGTTGTTCTTTCCCAGATGCAATACTCTACACTTACTCTCGTTATACTTCATTACATTTTTCTCAGCCCAGCTCTCCAGCCTGTCCAGGTCTCGCTGAATGGCAGCACAGTCTGCAGGGGTGTCGGCAACACCACGCAGCTTTGTGTCATCAGCAAACTTGCTGACAGTGCATGCCAATCCCTCATCCAAGTCACGAATGAATAGTTTGAACAGGACTGGTTCCAGAACCAACCCCTGGGGTACTCCACTAGGTACAGGCCTCCAACCAGACTCTGTCCCATTGATCACTACTCTTTGACTTCTACCCTGTAACCAGTTCACGATCCACCTCACTACCCGAAAATGTAGACCACACTGCCTCAGTTTGTCTGTGAGGATGCTGTGAGAGACTGTGTCAAAAGCTCTACTTAAGTCAAGATAAATAACATCCACTGCTCTGCCATCATCCATCCACCTGGTTACGCCCTCATAAAAGGCTATCAGGTTGGTCAAGCATGACTTTCCTTCTGCAAAACCATGCTGACTGTCTCTAACGACCCTCCTGTCCTTGATATGCCTGGAGACAGCCTCTAGAACAAATTGTTCCATCACCTTTCCTGGGATGGAGGTGAGACTGGCCGGCCTATAGTTACCTGGGTCTTCCTTCTTTTCTTTTTTGAAGATTGGGGTAACATCTGCTATTTTCCAGTCCCTAGGTACCTCTCCTGTTCCCCAGAACCTACAAAGATGATGGAGAGTGGCTTAGCAATGACTTCTGCCATCTCCCTTAGCACAGGTGGGTGCATCCCATCTGGGCCCATAGATTTGTGTACTCCAATCTTCAAACAGGATAAGAAGGAGGACCCAGGTAACTGTAGACTGGTCACCTCCATCCCATAAAAGGTGATTGAACAATTTATCCTTGACACTGTCTCTAGGCACATCAAGGACAAGAGGAACATTCGAGGTAGTCTTCATCATGGCATCACCAAAGGGAAGTAATACTTGACCAACCCAATAACCTTTTATAGGGGCATAGCCAAGCAGACAGACGATGGTAGGGCAGTGGATGCGGTCCACCTTGACTTCAGTAAAGCATTTGACACAGTCTCCTACTGCATCCTCGCAGCCAGACTGAGCCATTGTGGTCTGGACAATTGGGTAGCGAGGTGGATTGTGAATGGGCTGCAGGATACAAGCCAGAGAGTAGTGGTCAATGGGACAGAGTCTAGTTGGAGGCCTGTATCTAGTGGAGTCCCCAAAGGGTACTTGACTAGACCAGTATTGGTACTCCACTAGACCACTGGGACCAGTACTACTCAATCTATTCATTAATGACTTGGATGAGGGAATGGGGTGCACTGTCAGCAAGTTTGCTGATGACACAAAGCTGGGTGGTGTTGCCGACAGCCAGGCAGACTGTGCTGCCATTCAGTGAGACCTGGACAGGCTGGAGAGCTGGGTGGCAAGAAATTTAATGAACAAGGGTAAGTGTAGAGTCTTACATTTGGGCAAGAACAACCCCAGGTACCAGTATACGTTGGGGACTGACATGTTGGAGAGCAATGTAGGAGAAAGGGAGCTTGGGGTCCTAGTGGACAGTATGATGACCATGAGCCATCAATGTGCCCTTGTGGCCAAGAGAGCCAATGACATCCTGGGGTGGATCATAATGGGGGTGGTTAGCAGATCAAAAGAGGTTCTCCTCCCCCTCTACTCTGCCCTGGTGAGACCACATCTGGAATATAATGCCCAGTTGTGGGCCCCTCAGTTCAAGAAGGACATAGAACTACTGGAAATTCCAGCACAGAGCAATGAAGATGATGAAGGGAGAAGAACATCTCCATGATGAGAAATGACTGAAGAAGCTGGGACTCATGAGCTTGGACAAAAGGAGTTCTAGGAATGACCTCATTAATGTCTATAAATATTTGAAGGGTGGGTGTCAGGAGGATGGATCCCGGCTCTTCTCAATGTCTTGTAATGATAAGACAAGGGACAAAGGTCATAAGCTGGAACACAGGAGGTTCCATATAAATATGAGAAGGAACTTCTTCACAGTGAGGGTGATAGATCACTGGAATAGGCTGCATCTTGGTCTAGGTGATCCTTTTGTGGTGGGGAGATTGGACTAGATGATCTTTTGAGGTCCCTTCCAATCCCTAATGTTCTGTGATTCTGTGATTCAATATGGCTCATATAGCAATTGTCTATGATGATAAATATGTTTGCAGATGGACACTTTCACTGTGGAAAATTCCAGACTGCCTGTGTTAATCACTTGTTATTTTTCTTATTTCTACCTTTCTTCTTCTTTTCTTTTCTTATTTCTACCCTTACAACTTCTTCTGACTTTAACTTTATTTTCCACCATTTCTCAAGATCCTGCAGCAGCCTTCAAATTAGAGACAGAAAATTCAGTGGAAAGCATTAATTTACATTTAAGTTGATTGATCCCCAGCATAATCAGGACAAAGAAATGCTTTGTTTAATGGTATTGTTGAATCTGTGGAAAAACATTAAAAGTGTCCAAATTCTGAGAATATCAGAAACAGTTGATTAATTTCATTGGTGTAGCAATGACTACTAGAACTTGTTTTGGTAATTGTTCAGGATAATAACTGCTTGTACTAGGGGCTAACTTTTTTCTCTTTCAGTTTAAAGATACTGAATAATTTAAGTGGGAGGTGACTATGACTATGCATGAGTAACGTGGTCTGCATAAAGTTTATCTTAATGCTTTTATGAAGATCAAAAAAAGGATAATGCATTTTGAAATTTAAGCACTTAAGTTCTGAGTAGTTTCTAAGTAAATTATATTTTTCTGAAATTAGTAATTTAATATATTGTTATTATTTATAATTCAGTGATTCCATTTATATCACCACAGATGTTCAAAGTGAACTTCATGCTTTGAGTGCCCCTAGCACAGAGACCTAGGCAGACTTTGTCAGCTTTTTGCTGTCGATACGATGTGGTCACAGTCATGCCCATTAATCTTTCATACCCGTAGTCCAGAATAAATAGTACAATTGACATGCTTTTGAAAATAGAGAATTAGATTCTTTCAGCAATTGGAATACCTGAGAGACTTATCAGATGTTCCAAATCTTCCTGATGACATTAAAATTGGCATCTCATGACGTATTTCCTGAAAAATCATTTGCTACTGGTGAATACAAGAAAATTCAAAATGGAAAAATTTACTGAAGCAATTTGTAAATATTTATTTTCTTTTCCATTGATGATCACTTGAATAATTCAAAGTTGTATGCAGAGTTATTCTGAAGAGTTCTGTTTGTTTTCTGATAATGCACATGAAGTTTTCTCACTCAGAATTATTTATTTTCCATTGTATTACAAAACCCTGATGATATTGGTAGCTTATTATCTATCGTGGCTGTATTCTGGTAACAAAAATGTGGTATTCATTTACATCTTTCTGGTACTTTGGTCCAAGAACATCATGAGCAGTACAGATGGCATTATTTGCTCCACAGATCATCTCCTTGACATGTTCTGGATCTGTGCTCTTTTTCGCTGATGGGTGTCTTTATGGAAAGGTTATGTTCTGACAGCATATTTACAAATGCCCTCCTCGCCTTCACACTTCCTGCAAATTGATTAGTATGGTAAACTGCCTACATCTGGTCAGTAGTCCTATTTAGATAAGCATACATAGTCCTATTTACAGAATATAAGGCAAGGCTCTGCATATTGCCACTAATGGGTTCCACAGATTTGTGAAACAGAGCTGGGGGAAAATATTTATGGTTTTGGGCATAAGAAAAGAAAGTTGAAAAGTTCCAGAGACTTGGGATGCGGTAGGGGAGAGGTTTTTACATCGTGTTCAGTCTGATGATCTGCACTTGTGGCTTTGTTCTCCAGAATGCCTTTTAAGACATCAGCATTATAAATGGAAAAAAAAAAAACAACCTGAGAAAAAACAGATAAGGACAAGACAGCAAGCTGGGGNCAGATTGCAATCAGCTACAAAAGGTCCTTTTTTCCTAACAAATTCATGTTTCTGAATCTCAATTTTCCTTACAGTGCTATCTGCCATCTCCCGCAGTAAGGCAAGTTTGTTAGCAGAAAGGCTGTTTATGTATTCAGGCTTCCAAATTGCTTATTAAAACGTATGACCACTTGATGGTAAATGAAAAAAACAGCACCTTCCAATGCAATGGCACATGCCAGAAATGCAAGTATGATGTGACACTGTCCAGATAAGATACAACTGCAGTTATTGCATGAGGTTTTATGAGGAGAATCTCTGTCATTGTTTTATAATGCTATGAAAACCCCCTAGCTATACTGCATCTACTATAGGCAAAAGCAGCTATGTTTAAGAACATCTAATCCTTCAACAATTGCATTTTGTAGGGAAGAAATGAACCTTTTCTGGTTCTTTGAAAAAAAATTCTTGAGAAGATCCTAGCCTGGAAGAAAATTTTAGTGTGTCTGCATCCTTGAGAATCCCCTTTGCTATTTTGTTCTGCAAAGTCTTTGTCTTTAAAACCTAAGAGAAATGTACAAGGAGAGGAAGAAGCATCCCTTTATTAATTTGCTCATGAAAGGACTCTATTTAGCTGACAAAATCCTAAGCACAATTCCAGTCTTGAACTAGAAGTCTGTCTGATTCATATTTGCACAGTACTTCTTTGTTTATCTCTTGTCTATCATTCTTTTTTCATGAACCTTTTGCCTACATTCCACATTTATCTTCAAAATGAGAATGTAGCTGGTTATTTAATGGATGCCTAAAAATGGAAGCAGTACCTCTTGTACTGTAAGCCCAGGAAGCCTTAACCTCCTGAGTTTGATTGTATTTTGTATCCCTTCCTTCACAGGACATTCAACATATATCACTGCTAACATCTTGGGTTGTAGATACAGAACATGGGTTTTTTTGAAGAGGCTGAGGAAAGACTTTGGGATGGATTCCTGATCCCTGTGGTGTTACTGGAAATGATGAGTGTCTTTTCAAGACTGAATAAGTTCCCTAGATGGGCATAGAGGCACAGGACACTAGGGATTAACTCAAAAGGCAGGGTCAGAGAAAAGATAAGGATTACAAAACATACAGATTAAAGAAAAAAAAAGTATGATTAAGGGGAGAGACAGTTTTACAAATCAGTACAGTCAGGAGTGAGACTGCTGCATTCTCTGCACTGAAAAGCGAACATTGCCTTTATTCAGAAATGTTCACAAGTAATAAACAGTGCCTTGAACTCATGTAGCCTCCCTTCTTTTAACCTTACCCTTCTAGTGTGCCCCGTGTTATATCCATCAGGAAGATCTTCAACTCTTTCAAAAATGGCTCAGTAAGGAAAAAAAAACAAAAAACCAGCAGCGTTTGCCACACTCACTCCCGCAGTCTCCTTTAATCCAAATCCAAACTGAAAACATTCTTTTATACATCTGCTCTGTCACAATGGAAAATATTGATTATCAATACAGAAGCAACATGTTCAAAACAAGTTGCCTATAGGGTTCACTGTGTACAACTGTCTTTCTGTTCTGTGATATTTAACATCACCCTATCAGTAGGTGTTGTTCCAGGGCTTCATTACCTTTCCTACGGTCCCTTTGCTTACTTGGCCCAAAGGGTAGTGGTGCTGAGCTCTTTCTAAACCTAGAACTGTCCTCTGACATTTCATAAGCTTAATGGGGCTGTAAAGCTAAAGAGAGCCAGCTCCCTCAGCCTTTCCTCGTAAGGGAGGTGTTCCACTTCCTTCATCATCCTCATTGCTCTATGCTGGACTCCCTCCAGCAGCTCCACATCTCTCGAACTGAGGGGCCCAGAACTGAACACAATACTCCAGATGTGGAGTAGAGGGGAAGAAGAACCTCTCACAGTCTGCTAACCACCCTCCTTCTGATCCATGCCAGGTTACTGTTGGACCTCTTGGCCAGAAGAGCACACTGCTGGCTCATGGTCATCCTACTGTCCACCAGGAACCTCAGGTCCCTTTCTCCTACACTGCTCTCCAACCTCTACTGGTACCTGGTGTTGTTCTCGCCCAGATGCAAGACTCTGCACTTACCCTTGTTATATTTCATTACATGTCTCTCTGCCCAGCTCTCCAGACTCTCCAGGTTAAGCTGAATGTCAGCACAGTCTGCTGGGGTGTTGGCGACACCAGCCAGAGTTGTATCATCAGCAGAATTGCTGACAGGGCACCCTAATCCCTCATCCAAGTCATCAATGAATAGATTGAAAAGGACTGGCCCCAGCACTCCACTAGGTACAGGCCTCCTCTGTCCCACTGACCACTACTCTCTGACTTCTATCCTGCAGCCAGTTCACAATCCACGTCACTACCCAATTATCTAGACCACACTGCCTCAGTTTGGCTGCGAAGATGCTATGTGGGACTGTATCAAGTGCTTTGCTGAAGTCAAGATAGACGACATCCACTGCTCTGCCATCATCTATCCACCTGGTTATGCTCTCATAAAAGGCTATCAGGTTGGTCAAGCAAGACTTTCCCTTTGTGAAGCCATGCTGACTGTCTGTAATGACTCCCCTGTCCTTGATGTTCCTGCAGACAGTGTCAAGGACAAATTGTTCCATCACCCTTCCTGGGATGGAGGTGAGGCTGACCGGTCTATATTTTCTTGCGGTTTGTTGCAAGATTCAGGGGCTGTTTAAAACAAAGCACGTTAGTTGACTTTATATGCATCCCTTAGCTCCAGTTTCCTCATTCTGAAACACATAGACCATAAGAAAAACTACTACCACCTAAACTGAGTAGAAAATTAAGGGAAAACTATGGCTGGTCAATGAGTGTTGTTTTTTAAAGTAGTCTTGGACACCTGAAGAATTGGAGTTTTGTACTGAGAAAAGGTGTTTTATTCAGTTAAAAAGCTATCCTGGCTAAGAGGGAGGTGAAGTTTATGATAAAATATAATGGAAAAGAATACAGAGCCTGATGGCAATGAATAAAATCAGTATTAGATAATGTAGAGAACTGATAAAGAGAACTAAAGAAATCAGTTAAAAATCTGTGGGTTATAGGATAAAGATAAAAAGTCTTTTAAGCAGGAACAAAATGCTTACAGTATTATGGAATTAGGAGTGGTAAAACGGTTAGTCTTGTTAAATAAAATGCAGAATTATTTACACGTGCCTGTTTTGTAATGAAAAATGACAATTTTTACTTTTTATCAAGTCTGAAGAAGAGTGGTAAACATCAATACTAAATATTCTTAAGTCTCCAGAATGATATAACTGACAGCCAAGAAGATTTTTTGTGGAGCTGCCTGAGATAATGCAATGGTTTAATAAATCTAAATATTCTGAGAAACTTCCAGAAGCCTGAAATATTAGTCCTGGCCCATTATTAACTAAAAGTAAGTCTTTTAGCCTTTACAATAATTTGCTAATTAGCCTAAATCTTACTTAGGAAAAATTCCTTGGAGAAATAAAATGGAGGTTTAAATTATCCCTGGTGCCTGTCAATACAACGCTATAGAAAAGATTATTTTTATTCAGGTGATCCTGTGTCATGATGAGATTGTAAGATATTTTCATAGTACTTGTGTCCTAATGGAACACACCTAGATGTTTTACTGTTTCAGAGACATTGCGTGCAGCGGGCAGATGTGACATGGCGTCCTTGTCATCCATGTCAGCAAGCAGCCAGGTGTGATGCCTGAGGTGTCTGAAGATGCGTAGAACATCTATGTCTAGACAGCTGGATTGTCCCCTGGTGCCCACACTGAGTGGGATTCTTGTACTTTGCTTAAGGCATCCAAAAATAAAGATGCTTGGGCTGGAACTGGATTCCTTTTAAAGTCAGCAGAGAAAATAAGCAACTTCTCCTGCGCTTTAGCTGACCTAGGTGAAATGTCTTTCCGAGCGTGAGGTGAACCATTACTCTGAGGTGTTGAATTTTCTTCCATCAGCTATGGGGACAGATAGTGGAACTGAAAGTAGGTGGTATCAACCCAGTGCAGTACAAAAAGAATATTGACAGTCTGGAGTGTGTTTGGAAAAGATCTATTGAAGCATTTCACATTTGGAAAAGGCTCTTTGTAGTGTGGAACAGAAAAAGTGCCATCCATTTTGTTTGTCCAGAAAGGTTAAGAGGCTGAAACCTATGATTTTATCTGAAGAAGAAGTATTTCATAGTAGGAAGCTCTTTAATCTTACAGAAAAAAGAAAAAAAACAAAAATGACCCTCCCCCTGCCAATAACATAAAACAGCTGAAAGTTAAAACTAGTAGAACGTAAGTATAGAAATTAAAGTGTGTATTATTTACAATAGAGGTAGCTGAAGGGAGGAAGCTGTCTGACTGTCACAGCTACTGACTGGAAAAAGCTTATCTCAAGATATAGAGGCTTCTTATTTCCTTGAGTGCATATCTAAATGATGTGCTACCATGCAAAGCAAAGAGATGAGCTTGGTTAAATTCCTGGTGAGATTTTGTGGCCCAGGATGCACCAAGCAACAGACTGAATACTCACAATTATTCATTCTGGCTTTGAAAGCTATGAATTTCAAAATGTATTTTCACAGAGTAGAAAAGAAACGTTGTACAGTTATCAATGGTGCTTCAAGTTCCAAAGAAACCTGGGAGAAAATATTAACTAAGGCAAAAAAGGTGAAAAATGGGGGAGATTAAGAGGGAAATGAAAATTAGTTGTGTAGAATTTTCACTCCCACTGCCATCCACTTGGGTGAAATAATTTTAATTTCATTTTTCTTTTAATATTTTATTATTTCCAATTAAATTTCTTTAAGTTTTGGGAAAAATAAATACATTAATTGTAAAATACTTTTATTTGCCTGTTACTTTTTAAATGTCTTTCTTTTTAGCCTTTCTCCCTTTGACCCAAAAAAGAAAGTATTGAAAAACATAAAACCATAAAGCCAAAAATGTTGTAAATTCTGTAAGAAAAAAAAAATTACTTGGCTAGAAAGTAACTGAAAAGCATATTTTCCTTTTCCTTCATGACATTACAAATGGAAAAGAAATTAATTGATATGATGACATTTTCTTCAAAGCCTAATTAACTTTGAAAAATGTATAAATGATCTTGTATAAATGGAAGTGCAGGTCCTAGTATTTAATGGTTAAATGATCTCGTGATCCTTGTGTACTTTTATCTTTGTTCTAGTATTTGGAAAAAAAAATACCATAAGCTTATAGCCACAACGAATTAAGTTATTTCTTTACATCTTAATCTGGCAGCTGTTGCTAAAGTCCTTTTATACAAGAGACCACTTTATGAAATAGCATATTGTGGGAGACTTTTTTGTTTAGCTAGCCAGGAATGCAGGCAGCCTTAATCCACTTGGTATTATGCCTAGAACTTTTATATATATATATTGTGCTTGCTGTTTGAGCCTTTTTTCAGTGCGCGGGTTTGTGGAGTGAGCAGCTGTTCATTTGTTTTGTCAGTAATGGAAAGAAAACTTGAACAGCTGATGACAGGTAATTTGGGCTGATGTTCAAGTTCTTATAACAGAAGTGTGCAGAAAGCTATCACTTTATCTTACAGTGTGTATACATGTGACAAGACTTTTAGAACAGCAGAAGAAATTTGCACTTCACAATGTAAATAATAAAACATGAGAAAACAGACAGTGGTGTTCAGAGTGACATACAGAAAAACTATCCACAGGAAGCCATTCCTGGTGCATAAAAAGGCTTTTTGCTGATTTTATGCTGCTGGAATTTGTGGCAAGGGTTTGTGACTTCCGTGTATTGGTACTCCTCTATCAGTTTTTAATACAAAACTGGAGCATGCTCAGGACATTTTTATTCCTTTATTGGAAAATGTTTAGTCTTAGCCAACTGTGGGATTTCAGAAATTTCTAGGCATAATCAGTACTCTTGCATTTGTCCAGTTGGAGCCTCATTTTCACTTGTCATTCACTCTCTGGAGATTCCTCTTCTGATGTATGGCCTGACAGTCCTTTGACAGCTCCTGAATGTTTCCAGTAAATCATCCCCATACGTTCATTGCTGTCCTCTGGAGCAGATCTACTTCCATGCAGGAATTTGTATTTCCATCATCCCTCAAGGGAAGCTGTTCCTTCATGACTTCCCGTAAATGACGGTTGTACTAACTGCAGTTGTGCTCTCCTTATGCCTTATCTGACATTGAAAGCGCCTTTAGTATGCCCATCCCTGTCCTCTGCTTCTTTTCGCTGTAACTGGCAACTTCTTACTGCCTCTCCTACCCAATGTTCAGGGAGTTCCCTGTTACCACTGTTACAGCAGTATTTGGCTACCTGCTGCCACTTTTTCATTCATTCTGTCAGCTTTTCTGCCACTGCTGGCTTCAAAAGTTTATTTGCTGTAGGCAACAGAGAGTCCACATATGGAGTCCCTGTGGATGCTGTCCTGGCCCCTGCCCATGCCTTCTGTTAGTGTGTGTCTGCACTTGTTCAGTTGCTTCTTGGCTTCCTCAAGAAGCTGTGATAAATCTCTTTTTCATATATATTTTCATATATTTGCATTGCAGATGAAATATTGGTCATCATGGGTGATGAGTAACTCAGTGGTTTTTCTTAGCATCCCAAAAATTCAAACCAGAAGATGTATTATAAAGAGCTCAAGTTGATCATACAAACATCAGAAGCCATAGATTCATAGAATCATCATGGCTGGAAAGGACCTCCAGGATCATAAATTCCAGCCGTCATCCCAACGTCTCCCTAGACCATGGCTTCAACTGCTCTAGATACTTGATTGTAAACATCTCCAGGGATGGTGATTCCATCACCTCCTTGGGCAGCCTGATCCAGTGCCCAAGTACTCTCTCAGGAAAGAAGTTCTTCCTAATATTCAGCTTCCCCTGACACAACTTGAAGCCATTTCCCCTCATCCTGTCATTAGTAATTTGGGAGAAGAGACCAGCACCATATGCTACACAACAATGGCAAAAGCTGTTTACTTCATCCAAATACAGAGGTCATGTAGCATATTCCTTATCATTCTTTAAGCGTTTGGATGCACATGGTACTTGCAAGATTCCCACCTTCATAGTGAAACAAACTTTGGATACATATTGGTATTAATGAAATACTTCTTCGTTCCAGTGTAAGTGGTTTTGGCCGCACTGTTCTACGTGATGTGATGGAAAGGTCATTTTGCAACCTGTCACATCCTCTGGTTGTTGTTAGACCTCTTTCTGGTACTGTGTCTCCATGTAGCAGTAGGATTAAGAAAGGATCATGCAGCTTAACGATTTGGAATGAGGATGTGATTCTTGGGATGCAAAATAGAGAAGAAAAACTTGATGTAAGTTAATGAAAAATTGAGGAGATAAAATAGATACAAATAAAGGCGAGAGGAAAAAGTAGGGCAGTGTATAAATGGCAAATAGACAAGTCAATAATTGATGACAACAAAAACAAACTACCTCAGAAGTACAAGGCCTACCTTTTATTCCTTTATTGGCCACTGTAAATGAGAAAAAGAAAATGTTCTTGGATGTTTTTGTCCTTGGTAGTCTTCAGCATGCAATTCCTACCATAGAAAGAATAATTTGTCAATATGCAGACAAATAACCTGAATAGTACAAATATTGAAGTTCTAACTTCTAAGTGTAAAGGAATATTAAAGCTGTCTAGGTGCATTTGTTTTTTGATGTATTACTGTTGATTTGGTGTTGTGTTGTTATTTAATCTTCAACAAATTGCACTTTTAATTTTAAACCCATTTAAAGCAACCTCCAGAATTAAACACCTCTGTGTTTCAGTCTCTCTAAATTGGACTATACAATTAATAATACATCCAATGTATTATTTTGGAGGAACAGAGAGTCAATTACTTATTTTTTTGGTGAACTGGATTGGGATTTAGCCACCTACCTTCTATTCACATTAATGGGACTCATGCAGATAAATTGCCCTCAACAACATCAGTTTTCACCTTTTGGCCTGAAGCTATTCCTTCAGTTACAACCTAGAGAACCAAACACTCCCTGCAGTTATGAAAACTTATTCCTGGGCATTCAGCATAAAGAGGGAAATATCAAAATGAGATTATTTGTCAGGAACTGGGAAAGAAATATTATTTTATAAACAGCAGACAGGACAGATGGAACTAAAAGTCATGCAGCTGAGAGAAGCATCAAAGAAGAACAACTATTTCCTTGATACAGGGAAGAAAAAGCAACAACAAAGCGTGCAGTGCAGCGTGTGCTCCCGACACGGCCAGGTCAGCCAGCAGTTTAGAGAAACTTCTGTGCAGGTTAAAAGAGACTAGACTCAGGAAAAGGGAAATGCATTAATATCTTGAAAAGATGAAGGGAAAATGTGGTTTTAAAGCTCCTTCCCTATAAAGTTGCCAGCTCTGAGGCTTTCTTTACCTCTATGAAATATATAGTTATTTTAATATCAGGGTGCTAGTGCCAGTGAGTCTGATAATACTTATTTTCTAAAATAAAAACTGGGAAATAAGTCTATTGACATAATTTTCAGAAAAATATACCTTCAAACTAGAGACTGACAGTGTTTGTATGTATTTGGAAGTACGGTGTGAAGGGAAAGAGAGACAGAGAGGGCAAAGGAGAGAGAAAAGTACATTTTAATCTATATTCAAATTATTTCTACCTCAATCCTATGATTTTTAACATGACTGTTTCAGTGCTGGAGTTGTATTTTGCTTACAGAGTCTTACTGAATTCAGCCTTTTGCTTTATTTAAACAAAAAATGCATTACATTAGAAATGTAATGAAATGGATGTGAGATCCACTACAGCTTTCCCTCACCTGGTGATCTTTCTACACAGGAGTGGTGGAGAAGCTGCGATCTAGTAGGCGTTAGCAGAAAGCAGTGAAATTGCGACTTCCAATATTAAATGTAATTAGAAATCATGCCTAGAGAACTGTTTCCCCAAGATATATATTTTAGCCAGTGCTTCACAGCTACATGTTTTTGAAGAGAAAGAGGACTTCTAAAATAGAACTTTTACATTTTTTTCTCAACTCAAATATTGTTCACAAGACAAATTATATTTTGAGTGCCCTTACTTCATCTTGTTCCAGAATATTCTTTTATTTTTAATTTAAGTATTTAGGTTGGTGAATAGGTAAATGATTGTAACATGAACCTGTTTCTCATTGATGAATGTGTCTAGAAGAATAAAGGAAGAGGAGAGGGCAAGAGGAATGGATATTAAAGTGAGCAATATATTTCAGTGTTCTTCATGCTGTTCCATTAATAGTACCCATGAGAAGATTCATCTTATGCTTCATAGCAGCACTTTTTTTTCTCCCATTTCCTGTTCCCTCTGGAGCATCATTTGCAGAAAAATTATATCCTTAATATTTTCTGTAGTCTTTGACTTGGCCATTCAGTATTTGCCACAAAATGATTTTTGGTGGGTTTTTGGGTTTTGTTTTTAAGTTTCTGGAGTTGTGGACTTGAAGCACACACTATATATTCATTGATATCTGGTTTTTACAGCATAAAGCTTGCTTCCTTCTGCCAGTGTTCCTTTCAAATGACTCATGGATTATTCAAGTAAAATAATAATTATTTCCCAAGAATGAAAATAAAAATAGATAGTAGTGTCACTGCTTTAGAGTAACGTTGGTTAACAGAATAAGTTCAAGTGAACATTTTTAATTTCTTTCTCTTTTGCTACTTTGCAGCTCAGATTATGTTTCTGTGATTTTTATCTCCTGTGGCTCAAGAATTCTGACCTTTGTGCCTGCCTCCTGTGTTACTCCCCAGACTCATACATGACCTTCTTATGCTGAAGTGAATATAATAAAAACACAAATTGAACAGCAACAAAACTGTTCGAAAACATTCGGTCTTTGGGGGAAAAGCACTTTTCACATAATCCTGTTGCTGGTGAAAGATCAGAAAAGATTTCAGTGACATCAATAGCAGTTGGAGCAGATTCAAGTGTGGATTTAGCAGACTGGTGAGGGACAAGTGCTCTGGTGAGTCCTCCCTGCAGTTCACATGATCCTGGAGCTCTCTTTCCCAAAAAGGGGTGCAATCATGGCTATGCAACACTTCTCTTTTGGAGGAAATATTTCTCAAAGGATCTGTACATGTATCTCTGTCTTTGTTTGTGGGTGAGCTTGGAAAATGCAAACCCCCAAATTTCTACCCAGTCTATTTCATGTACTTCTCAGTTTTGTGGGTGTTTGTATCCAAGTGATGTGATGCCTTGTTAGCAATGAATTAGCTATGTGATAAGATCTATAATCAGGCTGGAATCCAAATTACACGCTCATGTTGTGTAATTCAGCTCTAGCACTGTGGCCTACACTGGTATCATCTGACAGTTTTCTATTATGGAAATTACCTCAGACTGGTGATAATGTTAAATGTCTGTTCATATGTTCAGCTTATGTGGGAACTTCTTTGTTCCCAAATCCAAAAATGTGCAGAGCAAGAAGAACAAACCAAGTCTGCTTAACACTTCTCACTAACACTGAACATGGTGCTGTGTGGGTGACAGTTGGTGTAAGTGATTTGAAAAGAGGAGCTTGGAAGCAAGTTTTAATAAATTCAGTTATCATCTGGAAATGCAGCAATATGTAATTTTTCACTGATGCCTTAGCAATAGAGGGTGGACCTTACCCAAAGTTATATGTAGAGAACTATGAACTGTGGCACTACAGTCTCGCAAAGAAACTGTTTTCTTTGGTGAATATGAATGCTGAGAATCAATTACATGTAGATTGGCTATGAGAGAGACAAGCTGTTCTGTTGATTTAGGCATGACCTGTGTAGTGATGCTTCATCTCCCACTGAACTAAATATTCTTTCAAATGACATATTAATGGGAGGGCATCCAAAATACTTGCTAGACAAATGAATTTATAATAGCCAGATGGGTAATTTGGATTTTCAATAATCCTCAGAGGATCAGAAAAGGGATTTGTTTAGGATTCAGTAAGTTATGGCATGCAGTAACCTGAGTTAAAGTGTCTTGAAATACAGTAGGTTACAATTGCAGATCTGTTGCATTCTTTTTTTATTCTGACACATTTATAAAGCTTTGTGGAAAATGTCAGCCAACGTTTCATGGTGTGTTAGGAGCAGAGGTGGGGGATGTTTAAAAAATAGGGTTGTAAAGGACATGGAGAAGTGAATTACCTTCTGTCTTTCTTAGGACTATTCAAATCTTTCATCCTACATCAAATTATTTCTATTCAAAATTTAGCATAAAGACCATAACACATGTCTCAAAAGGTCGAATAAAACTTTCCTTCCAAGCCTACCTACATAAATGCTTTTAATATATGGGATGTCTTCTCTTTACTTGAACATATTGTGCTGAGACAGAAACTTCTAATAAAACACTATACAGCCTTGCTGTTCATGCTTTTCCCTTTGTACATGCCTGGTCAAATGTCCCTAGCACACTCACACTCTGTGTCTGGGAGAGTGAGCCACAGATGTTACAGTTATATAAAGCCGGCTTTTCTCCACCTGGTTCTCTAATATACAGGTTGACTTTTTTTTTCCTCCATGAGCCTGAATGGTTTCCTTTGATGTTTCTTCATGTTCTGTATGGAGGGGAAAAGGAAATTGAGTTTCACTGAATGTTGGGTTTTGCCTCGAACACATTTCTGCTGGGAAAAATTGAACAGAGAGTTCAATTCTGAAAGGTTTCAGAAATTCATGTCTTCTGTAGATCAACAGTGTTCTACGGTCATCAGTAGTAGACCAAACTGATTCTTATCAATTCTACAGTTAGTAAATCAGTAAAATTCTTAAAAACCTGTCCTGGTTTCAGCTCAGATAGAGCTAATTTTCCTGCCTAGTATAATGGTGCAGCATTTCAATAAGTGAAGAAAGTTGATAATATACTGATATTTTAAGTTGTTGCTAGGAAAACAAGGGACTTTTCACTTCTCACGTGATGCTAGTATGCAGGCACACAAGAAGGTGTGAGGGAACAGAGCTGACCTGAACTAGCCAAAGGGATATTCCCTACCAGAGTATATAAACTGGAGGAGTTTGATGGGAGGTGTGAGTTGCTGCCTGGATGTTGTCCAGCGGGTGGTGAGCAATTGTATTGTGCACCATTTGTGTTTTCTTGGGCTATATTTCCCCCTCCTTCCATTATGTTATTAATTATTGCTATTTTAGTCTAGTTGAGCTAGTAAACTGATCTTATCTCAATTCACAAGCTTTACCAATTTATTTTTCTGATTCTCCCGAAGAGACAGTTAATAGTTGCATGATGTTTATTTGCTGGCTGGAGTAAAACGACAACAAATCTAAATGTGTCACTCAAGCAAAATGAAGAAGTCCAAATTCTGTAGTATTCTCCAAGGCTGCTTATCATTAGGTTTGTGTGAGCTGTTCTAAGGTTTTGGGGAAAACCGTGCCTTGCACATCCAAAGTTCTACCTCTGGGAATGCACAGCAGGATCACATATTTATGATGCTGCTTAGGAAATCTCTTTCCTGAATAATTCAGAAAACAAGCCTTCATACGCGCATAGGGTGTCTCTGGAGCCCAGCTTGTTGAGTGAACTTACCTGATTGCACTGAGCTTTGCTAAAACTTATGCAGTGATGTAAGGGCATGACAATGACAGTACACTGAATTCATTCAGTTTTCGCAATGACTGACTGGATAGTGTATGGAGAAGACAGATTATAGGATTTTCCTCCTTAGAAGTCCTAGATAGTGCAGTGCAAGTCTTGGCTTCTTTCCTTTTGGTCTGCTCTCCATGACATAGCTCTTACCGGCAAACAGACTCCTTGCAAACTACCTGGGTAATTTTGGAACACAGCGGCTGTCTGCATGTTCTCCCACACTCTGGGGACAGTCTAATCCCTAGCTTTTGTAATTGAAGGCCATATCCTTTAATGACCAACTAGGCAGAGGAAGAGCTACAGGTCTGTGCTCAGAAATGTACTCAAGTTCCACATCCAACTCTCAGAGAAATGTCAAGTAGCAGTCCTGAGACTGCTGTCAGATATTCCTTGCTGTTAGACCCTGTGGGTTGACTCTGACATTCCTGTGCTTGATAACTCTCCCACTTAAGAACCACATCTGGGGCTGGCTAACTCCCTTCCTTGGTATCCATAGATACATTTGGAGGTTTCAGATAATGCCAGCACTTCCTTACGTGTCTGTGGGCACCTGACTTTAAGCTAGGACTGTGCTGAGCCTCACTGTGCGGACCCTCTGTCAAAGCCCTGTCATGTGGCAGGAGACTATCCATCACTAGTTATGTCTTGTGGCACATTAGCATCATTTTCTATGCAGTTACCTTTAATGCTTTAATCTGTAATCAGTGTTGTCCAGAACAACAGTGGCGTGTGTAGGCATCTGCGTGAACCAGGGCATAGAAATTCTACTAGTCCTTGAATTTAGAAGGTAGTCTTTCCACTATTTGTCACTTACTGCTTACTCTGTTCCAGCATGAGCGATACCTCTGCATGAAATGTGAGCCACAGCTATAAGCCAGATGTCAGTAAAAAAGTGGATTATCCCTGCTTCAGCATCCTTTATTGTGATTCAATTTTCATACCTCATAGGCACTGATGTTCCAAAAGCAGCACTGTCACTGGTCAGCATTAGATTTAAACAAACACTTTGAGATCAAACTGGAGAGGTTCTTGGTCAAACAATTGATCAGTGGTCAGATGAAACTAGTAAAACAAACAGTCTGTAAGCTAGGAGTCACACTGGGAAAGAAGATGCATATTTGAAGCCAGTGATTTTTATTTGCTGGAGAATATAAAGAAGGGTATTTCAGAAAGTAATAGAGATTAAAGGTGATGAGAGAATTGCTTTTTTTGAACAAAGGGAGTGTTTAGGGGAAGTGGGGCTACTATTCGTCTCAACAGCATTTGCTCTCAAAATTTATTTTAAAGATTCAGGAAAAAAATCTCATGTGAACCAGTGCACCTTCAGCTTAAGTGGGGAGAGGGAGATGCTTTTCCAATAGTTTATCAAGCAATGTGTGCTGAAAGTGCAAGTCTCTGGAGGTCAGTAGCATTTGCTCTAGTTATCAAGAGAAAATAGGCTACATGGTCAGTAGAGAAAATAGAATCCTTTTAATATCCACAGTTTCACTTCAATGTTTGACAAAAGATTCTGCACATACATGTGCACACATACATGCACTCATACAGAGAGAGATGAGGAACATGCTTCAAATAAAAACAGAGGCAAAGGGAGGGGTAAAGAAATTACTTTCTTTAGAGTAAGTAAAGTTAATTGAAGATCTTTCAGTTCACATCAAGATGACTGCGTGGTATAACTCAAAACCATTGTCAGGCCTGAGAAATGGTGTCAGTTCCCGACATCGTTCAAGACTGTGACAACACCCCTGTTGGCTTGCATGAAACCAGAATGACATCCATTATGTTTTTCACATGGCAAAGTACACCTACAGCCAAATAAGCTTTCAGAGCCACAATCACTCTCCTTTTTATTATTATTACTTACTCTGCTGTATTGCAGCAAAGTCTTTAAAAAATCTGTTCGCTTTCATCTCAAGGGGAACATTCTACGTTTCTTTAGAATAAATCCTGAACGGGAGCTTCTGAAGGGGAAAAGTTTCCCCTGAAGCCTAGCCACATACTAAGTAGAGGCTGGTTTGGAACATTTGATAAAGCTACTTTCAGGAACATTTATGGACAGATTCTATTCTTAAGTAACGCTATAAAAATATGTGCAATGACAGTATTTATTTTCTTTTTATGCTGATACTGAAGTCTTTAAAATATTCTAGTTACTAGTAAGGGTTTATTCTGTGACCTCCTTTGTTTGTTCGGCAAAAAGTACCGTAGAGATAAATTTCAGGAGCCAATCTTGAGAAGGGAAGGGAAGTTGTTATTGTTTGGAAAATACAATACTGTCAATACTGTTAAAAAGTAAGAGTGTGTCTAAATTGAGTGCTCAGCATAATTGGAGTACTACAGATTTCCCCAGGAAAGCTGGTCCTGCTCCTGGTGCGATTGGAAGCTGTGGTCAAATACTTGTTGAAATTCTCAGCTGGTTTAAGTAGATGTAATGACCCTGACTTTAGCAGATAGCTGGCACAGAGGAGAATTTACTCTGTTAACTTTTTGAAAGCAACCATTTTATTTAACCATTTTATTTATTCTTCAGCTCTGAGCATTTATGTTCCAGCTGGTCTCAAAAATCACATAACTGGAAGTTGTAAAGACATGCTGGGGAAAAAAGAGTGGCAGGAAAATTGGCTGGAAAAGAGACACTGAAAACTTGAAGCTGAAAATTTGGCAGCTTGGTGGATGAAATGTGCAGGGTTTTTTGCCAGTGACACCTGGAGGGCCAGGGTTTCACTTCAGCAGTGCTGTCTTGCAGTGAGAGAAACCAGTTCTTCCACTTGGTCTGGCATGTGTGAGACCGCAACCCAGATAGCATCCACACGCGTGCTTTTTGTAGTGCCCCAGTAAAAGTAAAGGCATGGACAATAGGGAGTGAGCCCAGTGGAAGGCATCATTGGTCAGGACACTAGAGCACAAGGTGTTTGAGGGGTGTCTAAGGGAGATGAGCATGTTCATCTTGTAGGAGATGATTTTCTGACAGCAGGATGGGAAACGCAGGTCAAAACCTCTACCACACATCATTCAGGTTATATATGAGGAATGCTTTTTTCACCATGGAGGCTGTCAAAGACTAGAGGAGAGGTTGTTGATGCTTCTAGAGGTATTCAAAACTCAAATGGGCAAAGCCCTGTGATGTGATCTAATGTGGCTTTGCCTTTAGCAAAGAGGACCTCCAGAGGTCCTTCCAACCTGAATTATTCTGTGTTTCTATGATACCATTCAGTTTACTTAAATTATTCTCTTTGTATTCAAAGAAAAATGACAGTTTCAGAAATGGGTCCAGCTGTTGATTATGTGCTTCAGGCTGCAACATTAATGGAAGAACTGCAGCCCTTTTAGCCCCCTGGTAAACTCAAGTCTCAGTTTTTATTGTTTTCTACCTTCAGCTCTTGTGTACCATTACCGAGTGCATAAATCAGCTGCTGTGAGTGGTGTGAAAAGTAATTGCTGTATATACTTCATGCTGCTTGTAAAATGATTTGGAAATTACTGTAGACAAGTGACCTGCTTGGTTTTTTTATAACTACAGAAAACCTCAAGATGGCAGATCACCAGATGAGCTACGTGTATATACAGATATAAATATGAACACATAAATATGCATATGGATTCCAACTGTCAAGATAATTCAAACTACCTTAGCATTTGGCCTTAAAATTTGTCGACAGTCTATTTTTCTACCAGAAATAATGCTACAATGATAACCTGAGGAGCTCAAGATCATTTACCTGGCTGTTAAGATGGAAGGGAAAAGTGAACAAGAATTTAAAAGAGAAATCTGTAAATATTAAGAAAACAGAACCACCTCAAGACACCCACTAAAACACTACTGTATGAACAGGTAACAAAGGGAAGCGTGAAGGAAGGAGATATGTTGGCACATAAACAGTGTAAGAGGGAGCCTCTACCCTCCTAAATTCAGACCGATAGCTTCTTTTCTTCCAAGAACACACTAAGAATCCTGTATGTGTCCTGCTTACCCCAGCTCCTATTTCTTTTCTCTACTTTTGAGACAAGAATGTTCATATGTCTCCTAGGATGGGCCTAGACTTATATTAATTAAATTTTCAAGACCTTTGAAGATGAAAAAGAGAAAGTATTATTATCGAGGATTATTTAAAATACATTTTTGTGAGGCTGAAATACAATCCAACTGAGAACTACATGCCAAAGCTTTAGTAAAAATAGTCAACCGGTGGCTTCTCAGCCAGAGCAATGTCAAATTAAAATTGTACTTCGCAACAGTAATTTCAGTGCTGATAAATCCGTGTGGATTAAAAGTAGGAAGCTGGAAAAATAAACACTTATTTTTCTCATGCAGATCATTTGCCTTCCTGTTAGATGTTTATTCAAAAAATGCCCCAAACCAAACCTGAACTCTGTATGTGGAGATGCAAATAACTGCACGGGGAAAAAAGTCAGTACAGAGCAGCAGTGAAGTTTGTCCAAGGATTACCACAGTGAATAAAAACAACTTCTCTTCTCAAAGCTGAGTGTGCTATTTTGGGAATGTGACCCCTTTTCATGAATAAATGACGTGGTGACATTTACAGATAAAGCAAGATTTAACTGCTATGAAAGAAGATGACAAATGTCAGGATGTCAGTAATGATCTGTGAACATAATGGTCTCTCACCAGAGCACTGAGTAGATATATAATGTAACTGTCGCCTGCTAATGCTGCCATAGAAGAAGAAAAGCAAAGCAATATGTGGAAGATCAAAACTCTCTCTGGAACCAGCCTTAAAGTCTGACTGATAGGCATTGGCACAACTTAGCTAATAAATTATACTGCTAATGACTTAAAGTTTTTATCTTGTGCATATTATTGTTACACACTGTGAAACTCCTGTGTAACTTATAACTGTATTCTGTCACAGGATGAAGTGCTGGCCATCAAAATGGCTTTCTGACAGTTTCTTTATCCCTGCTCTACTGCCAGGGCTCAGCTCTTCTAAAAGTCTAGCTGGGATTTTCAACAATCAGAGCTGGCTCTTGGAGCCCAGGATGCTGCAGAGCAGAGCAGAGCAGGGTTTTCCCTTGGCATGAATCATCTATGGGAAAGATCATCAAGCCCTCCTGTCCACAGCAGGGTTGCTCTCTTCAGGTATTCTCAAGTGGCGTGTCTCAGTTTACCACATGCTGGCAGACCATGCCTCATGATTGCTTTCAGACTCACCTTGATGGCTTTCTCTGGAAACTAGAAATAAGGCAGGGGAAGAAGCATGGCGTTATTTATGCAGTTGTCTTCTGAAGGTGTCTGAGGCAACTGCCTCCCATCCACAGGCCCGAAATGAAGTCACCATTTGCCTCACATATTGAGTGCTTCCTCCAAATGACAGGTAAATTGATTCCTGTTTGCCATTTAAAGTGAGGGGATCGTGAGCAAATCTGAAAGTTTAAAAATCCCAAGAACCAAGCAGGAAGGCAGAGAGTTTCTTTACATGAGCTCCCCCACCTCCTGGCAACTTAACAGCTCTCAACTGTGCAGCTAGTTTTGCTTTCTTCATGCTTAGCTTCGACAGTTAGTCGACCTTTTCTCTGAATAGGTTAGCCTGCCACAGGGCTTGTGTTACCCAGAAGACCAAGGATGTTTTCAGAGAAATGGTGAAACTGTGATTGAAAGCCAGACACAGTCAGGCTGTGGTGTGGTCAGCCAGGAAGCATTTGGCTGGTAGGTTGTTTAGGAGAAGTATCATGGATAAAATATAAACATTAGCACAATAAAGATGTCAAGTTCTGGAATGTAATGAAGATGATCCTGAACAGTTAATAGATATCATTTTTGGGAAATATTCTGAGTTAAAACTCCTGTTCATAAAGCGAATTTATCTTTAACACCACTTGTATAGATACAGTAATCACAGTGTCTCTCGGGCAAATCCACAGTGCAAAAGAAATTCATCCCAATCTGCTGTATAGTTGGATCTGCACTTTAGAGACAGGGTGTCTATGACAATAGAGTTAGAAGACAACGAGCACTGTAACTATCGTATATTGACACCTATCAAGGATTCACCTCAATTAACATTATTCATCTAAAAATTAGATATCTTCTTTGAATTAATTCTTTTAAGCTTCCTGTAATGTCAACAGAGAGATGTAGATGGCAAAGAGGGCAGTTGAGTCCATCCTGAGATAAGTATGGTAAGATGCAATGTGCATATTTTTTGAAATATGAGAAGGAACTTCTTCCCAGTGAGGGTGAGAGAGCACAGGCTGCCCAGAGGGAGTTGTGGAGTCTCCTTCACTGGAGTTTAAGACCTGCACGGATGTGTTCCTGTGTGACTTGGTCTAGGTGATCCCGCTGTGTCAGGGGGATTGGACTAGATGATCTTTCGAGGTCCCTTCCAATCCCTAATGATTCTATGATTCTATGATTCTATTGGATATAGAGCTCATCCAAAGCTCCAGAACAGAAACCTCTTTTTAGGTGGCTCCAGGAGGGGAAAAGAGTCAAGTGCTGTTCTAATTTCCATGGAATCAGCTGATATGAAGGGTGAAATTGCTTTAACAGAACCTTGTTACTGTGTAGCATTTAGCAATTAAACCTGGTTAGGGATTTATAGTGAGGAGTCCTTCAACAAACACACCTTGTATAGACACAAGAAGAGTAAAACACTTTCTAAAACAGACTTTACATAATTAAAAAGTGCACAAAAGAAGAATTAAGCAAAGACAGGGAAAGGAGGACTCAGGGAACAACAGGCCAGTCAGTTTCATCCCTGTGTCTGGCAAGATCATGGAGGCGATCTTCCTGGAAACTGTGCTAAAGCACATGAGAAATAAGGAGGTGATTGCTGACAGTGAACCAGCTTCACTAAGGGTAGATCATGACTAACAAATTTGGTTGCCTTTTATGATGGGGTTCAGTGTTGGTAGATAAGGGAAGAGCAAATAATCTCCATGAACTTGTATAAAGCATTTGACACTGTCCCACATGCCAACCTTGTCTCAATGGGAGAGATACGGATTTGACAGATGGGCCTCTTAGTGGATAATTAAGTGGCTGGATGGTCACACTCAAAGAGTTGCAGTCCATAACTTGATGTCCAAGTGGATTTCCACAGGGGTTGGCAGTGAGACAGACTGGGCAGTGGATTGAGAGCGGCCAGCAGACAAAGACTTAGAGGTGTTTGCTGACAAGAAGGTCAACACGACCTGGCAATGTGCATTTGCAGCTTAGAAGGCAAACTGTATCCTGGGCAGCATGAAAGAAGTGTGACCAGCAGGTCAAGGCAGATGATTCTCCTCAACTAGTCTGCTTTTATGAAATCCCACCTGGCGTACTGTGTTCTGTTCTACAGTCCTCCTCATAAGAAAGACATGGAACTGTTGGAATGAGTCTAGAGGAGGGTCACAAGGATGATCAGAGGGCTGGAGCACCTCTCTTACAAAGTTAGGCTGAGGGAGTTGGGGTTGTTCACCCTGGAGAAGTGAAGGGTCCAGGGAGACATTACAGCAGCCTTTCAGTATCCAGAAGTGGGCCTAGACCAGGGGTCCTCAAACTTTTTAAATGGGGCCAGTTCCTTGTCCCTCAGACAGTGTTGGGAGCTGGGCTTCAGTTTGTGCTGCCTGTCTTGTCCTGCCTGGGAGCGGGAGGGAGAGATGGGGAGGCGCCTGCCTCAGCCTGGCCATGCAGTCGGCAGGAGGAAGTCAATTGTGGCTGCTTGGCGATGGGGGGTAAATACTGGCGGACTGGAGGGCCAGATTGGACACCCTGGGGGGCTGTATCTGGCCCACGGGCCGGAGTTTGAGGACCCCTGGCCTAGATGAAAGCTGGAAAGGGAATTTTTACAAGAGCATGTAGCGATAGGATGGCTTTCAATTAAAAAGGGGACAGATTTAAATTCAGTGCATGGAAAAAATTATTTTCTGTGAGGGTGGTGACACACTGGAACTGCCCAGAGAGCCTGTGGATGCTCCCTCCCTGGAATTGTTCAGTCCAGGTTGAATGGAGCTCTGAACAAGTGAATCTTTTTCATCTGCTGGAAGGTGGTGATTGAACTAGACACTCCCTGAGTTTGTCTTCCAACTCAAAATATTCTATGATTGTATTGGAAAACACTTGTAGTGTTATGAGTGCATTGAGGTAATTAATCACAGAATCAATGTCTATGCATGTCGCTTTTAAAAAGATATTCAGTTAAAGAGAAGTGGCAAAGGGTTCTGATATTGAGTGTTGAGATAGTTGTTTTGCAGCTTACCTTCTTTCCAACTAAAGAGACACATACTTTGGAGAAGCAAGACAATCATTCTGATAGTAATTGGGAAAGAACATTATCAGTGCTCTCAGTACGTAAGAGAAAATTAATTTGTCTTTGTATGATTCTGGCATTCTTGCTGATCCATTGGGGCTATCAATATCCCAGTGAGTAAATGTTATCAGTTAAAACCAGGTTTTGTGGTGTGAAGCACAACAAGGGAATGAATATTGCTTAGGTCTAATTTTTAATCTATCCATCTTGACTCAGGGATTTCTAGTCTCACACATGTTTCTAACTTGTCAAATGTATGTTCTAGTATCATTATAAGTAGTGTTCTAGGACCATTCTAGGACCATTTTTCTGGAAACTACTTGAAATTTTTCAATTTCATTACTTTTAAAATTTATTTTAATGTTTAATTAACTATTACAAATGGATGGTTTTCCAGGTTGCAGTTAGCAGACTATTATTTAGCTCTGTAGAGATTAGAAGCCCATTACACAATTTGCTAACAGGTCTACTGCTCACAGAAAACCTAGATGAAAATTTTACTTTTTCAAAATACTGAGTTTTAGTCTCTGTTTTTAATGCCCTTCATACTCATCAGCTAGAGAAGGACATTAGTGGTTATCTCAGCCCTGTTGCTTACTACTAAAGACTGACAACTGCTGGCACAACAACCTCCCATGAATTATTTTTGGGTAGGAGGTAGAATGAATTGGCTTAATACAAACATCTAATTTCAGTAAACTACTATTTTCAGACAAAGACATTTTTTCTAATTTTCTTTGCTTACAGGGAGATTCATTCCCCCCTCCCCGCCCTGCCTTAACCTCTTAAAAAAAATCATGCAGAGGATTGTATAGAAAAATTGTGCTGAAAGGAGAATTACAATATGTACTCAGTGTCAGGCAAAAATCTTCCATTCAAATTTTTATTCTGAGTTGTACTCAGGTATAAATATGTATACAAATCCTTATCCTTAATTAATTGCAGAGTTTGCAGAAAACATTTATTGCTATCCATTTCTTTCCTATCCCTACCCTTATCTCCCCTGATAAGAGCTGCATGTTGAGTAGACACACTATAACCCCGTAATTTGAAGCTACTACTATAGCATCAATTCTTCTGGATGATACCACACCTTGCCAGTCAAAAATGATTTGAGCTTAAATTGTCAGTTAAAGATGCTCTTCAGTTTTATTGTCCTGAACTTGCAGGCAGTCTATTGGATGAAGTGAATTACTTTGTTGTTGGAAATGCTTGTAATTTTGTGTGAAGGACACAGTCAGAATACACAATATTTTTTCCCCTTTGCATTTCCCAATGCTCTGCTCCTTTGGTGCCCAAGCATATTACAAAATTGCTGACATCTAAGCTGATCAATCAAACCCTTTGCAGTTCTGTAAATGATCAAGCTTAACAGTCTATGCAGGTGTTATTTGGCAGTGCTCCATGGGGAAAATAAAATACAAGCATCAAAAGAAGTTCAACTAGGTTTATATTTCAGATAGGGTTTTTTTCCATAGCTTGTCTTGGGTCAAATTAGAAGGCAGACTTTTGTCCTTTCATAGATCTCTCATGCTTGAGTTAGCTAGATGACAATCATCTCCCAAAATAAGGATATCTAAGCAGTGTGTTTGTGCTGTGCTGATATTCTGCACAAAAACGTTCTCAACCTCCAGGAAAACACAGATTGTATGCAGTACTGTTGTACAGGAGATAGAGAAAGCTGGGGCAGACATATAGTTTATAGGGTTAAGAGAGCAGATCTTTTAAGTGATGGACCCATTATTTGCTCTTAATTCTCCCAAACTCTGCCAGGTTTAACACCATGGCATGCAGGAGCTTGGTTGGTCATCTATAAAACTGCCATTATTGATCCAAAGCAGCTTTACTGTAGAGAACTCTGTGTATATTAGAAATAGTCTAAATTCAGAAAAAATAAAATATCACTGTGTATGGAGTGTTTCTCTTCCTCATACTCTATCCCTGTGTTTAAATGCTGGCCTTCCCCCTAATTTCATTAATTCAGTTAAACTGATGATACAACTTGACCTAAACATGATAAGCAAATGTGCCCCACTGAAGAAGGAACACACCATGCATGAATAGTTTGTGATTCATCTAAGGGGAGTATTTGCCACTGTCCCTTGGCACAGATACAGAGAACTGGGAAGAGACCTGATGGTCTGGTAGACCGCAGGAAGTCAATCACCCAGGGCTGGAATGAGACAGCAAATCTCCCGACAATTTGCGTTCCGACTGGTCATGCCCAACAGGCATAGCAACCAACTTGAACAGATCAGCAAAGTTCTTACTAGCCAAATTTGGAGCTAACCTTCCTGCTTGCTGACTGCAGAGAGGGCAACACAGTAATCACAGTGGAAAAGGTGCCCTTAACACTCTAAATAGAAACTATCAGGCAACAGACATTGTTGATCAGACACAAAATCAGATAGAGGAAATGAAAATATGTCAGTGAATCGAATGTCTTTTCCTCCTGAACAAAACACAGAGATGCAACGTCACAATTAAGAGTAAGAATATTTATATGATGTGATGGACAAACTACTGGTTATCCCAGTCAGTTAGAGTTTTTGTTGTAATGTGAAAAACAAGATTTCTTCCAAGGACCATAAAGAAAATGAAGTGCCCAATACCTTTGCCAATTTTTATAACACTCAGACTATGTGGAAAATTCTAGCCAGAAAGAGCTGACAGGGAAAAGAAAATCACCAGAACAACAAAACCGTGTTACGAGTTTTACAAGATGCAACGTATTCAAGCGATATCTTTTATATTCTTTGCCTTTGCAATGTGCTTTTGTGCTGCATTTTATACATTGCTTCATTAAAGACTGTTATGTCAAGATAGGAAACATGCAGCAAATTTTAAGCCTTTCAACCGAACCTCAATATGTATTTAGAAAAATAGATCCAGTTCCTTTCTTCAGCATAAATTAGAACCGTTGCCTTTGGAAGCACAGCCCATTTCTATCCAATATACGCTGTTTCCCTTGCAGCTCTTTTTATGTTCGTCAATATCTTTTAATGTTATCTGATGGTTTCCTAGGAGATGCCCTAAATGGCCAAACTCACTAGTTTGATGCTGGTGTTGGATAATAGCTGTATGCACTAAACATCTGTTTTGTTCACTGAAGTCTGCTCTGCCCTTTTTTCCACTGGTCGTTATGTTCCCCCTGTGGGTTTCTAATGGCTGCTAATGAGATAAGAAAAATGCTCCATGTACACTTCCATCTTCTCTGATAGTGTGTGATCAGAAGTCTGTGCTTTTTCTTAGAAGGAATTGCTTGGAAATAATTGTTAGTATTTCTTTGTACAGTAGTTTGAATGCAAATTTTACACTTAAGGACTAAAGTGTCTTTTAAAAATCTGTAAGAAGCAATTAGAAAGAGAAAGATCACCACATTATAGGGTAAAGAGTTCTCTTTGTGGAAGGGTGGGTTCAGTGTTGATTCATGCTTTTCAGATGGTACAATGCAGGTTGCATCATTAATAGAAGATTAACATGCCAAATGGGGTATTTTTACATTCTGTGTCTGAGTCTTTCGCTGTAGGAAATCACCCAGATATGGCTAGAGATTGCTTTCATGCAATATGAGGAGCAGACAGAGTGTTCTGCAAATTTAGCAGAGCCTGCTGTTACTATGGGAAGAGGGGGTGAAAACTTGGGTAGTATCCATACAAAGCTATAATTTCTAATCTGTCAGAATCACTTCCCTTTAGAAAGACTGATTTCATTAGCATGTTCTTTGTTGAATGTGATTGTCTCTCTTAGCATCTTCCCCTTTGCAGCTGTCTCAAGAGCCAATCAGATTACACGAAGGGCAGGTAATATTTAAGTCTTTTAGTGGTAAATTCATTTAGGCAAGAATACATCACATATGGCTAGACTTAGTTCCTGCTTTAGGAAGTGTGAAATTTTAGCAAGGTAACAGCTGAGGTCTTTAAGAGCAGGTATTGGCATAAATTTAATTACAACATTTCTTTTGGCACTCTTGTGGTGAGTATAGAAAATATACGTACATGTACAATCTATGTCTCATAAATGGCAAAAGAAGCTTTCCCCTAAATCAATAACACAGGCAAAACTGGTGTGAAACTGTCTTGGACAGAGAGGCCAAATTATGCTTTTTTTTATCAGAGCCTGTCTGTGCTGCAGTCTTCTGGGGTAATTCTATCCAAACACAGAAAATTCATTTCAGTTAATTTTCTTCATATTTGATCTCCTGCGGTATCCAATTTACCAGTGTAGGTTCTACTGCTGTATTGCAGAAGTCTGAGACATTTGTACAGCTTACTGCACTCTACGAGCAAGCAGTCTCCAGGCTGCCGCTCGCCTCTGTTCATCTCTTGCTCTGGATGTGAACATGTAAAGTAAGAAGGAAAGGGCAGGTGCTTTATGGAAAAATGTTTAACTGCTTGATTTGGCTCTGTATGATTCATTATATGGCTTCAGAAATTTGTGAGAAAAAAAAATGTATCAGACTGTTATTCTTTTAAAAACATCTTTCACTCTGGAGAGTGAGACAAAGAACAGTCTCTCAAATGAGTTGTCCCACCAGCTTCTTAGATTGAAAGTTACCATTCCCAGAAGGTTTTAGTATACAGAAGAACGATGTGAAGAGTGTCACAGAAAGTGACTACTCAATGTGTCAGCTGGCTGGTCCATCTTTCCCTGGGCTGTTTGCAACAAGGCACAGCCTCTGCTGACAGCAAAGCTCATCAGTGGTGCTGCAGCATTGCTTTTCAATCCCCATGATCCACCTGAAGAACAGGTGAAGCTGTAACTCTTTTGTGATGAATCTTCCTGTGCAGGTGCAGAGAACCATTCTAGAAGTCGAAGCATATGCCCATGGTGCCGTATGATTAGTTAGGCTGAGAATTTCCTGAGAATTTAGGAACATATTTAAATCTGATATTTTGCTCAGTTTTCACTACCATACAACCTTTTACTTGTTAGAAATAGGTAGCAAATACTGTGTGGATCAGCCACTGTTTCCCTGACAGGTATTAAATAGTTGTATTACCTGAGCAGATACTGTGTGAGTTCCAGTGTCTTTTCATTGTGCCCTGAAATAAAGGTGAAAGGTTTCACAGCCATCATTACTTGGAACCTAAATGTCTTTCCCTTCTACAAGGTAGTATCTTCCAGTTTTCAATTTTGGCACATCTGCATCTCTAAAGGCTCATTAACTATGTGGCTTAATTTTCTTTAGAGCTAAGAGAATCTTTTGGGTTTTAAAAATTCTGCCATTTCTTTGACTATCTGTAATACTCTAGCTGTTTTTTTCTTTTCTTTTATTTCCAGTTTCACTCGGGCTTTTAAAACCAGTAATTCTGTGTCTTTCCATGCACTGCAGATCTTCTGTAATGCCAGTCTCTAACTGACAGCATTTGATCTGTTTCATGTTTACCCTTCATCTGCTGCTGGCTCTTTTCCTATATGCTGGTAATGGCTTTGATCACCTCTTGGCCAGAATCTGTGGCTTCTCATAATTCCTTCTGGAAAGATTCCTTGTTTTCTTTTAATTACTCTTTACCTTTACCTGGCCAGCATCCATTGCCTGTTGTCTGGTATTAATTTTTACCACTATGGAAGCTAGCAGAACTCTTTGCATCAAGCCATTTAGGAAAGTCAAACCAAATTAAATGTTAAAGTTTTCACTTCCGGTGCATTAAATCCCTGTGTAGACAGCCTTGTTAGAAAGAGATCTTAATTTTGTTGAATTTAACACACACTAGAAATGCATTAAGTTAATGTAACCACTTCAATTTTGAACAAATATCATAGAATCATAGAATCATAGAATCATTACGGATTGGAAGGGACCTCGAAAGATCATCTAGTCCAATCCGCCTGCAACAGCAGGATCACCTAAACCAAGTCACACAGGAACCCGTCCAATCGGGTCTTGAATATCTCCAGTGAGGGAGACTCCACAACCCCCCTGGGCAGCCCCTTCCAGTGCTCCATCGCCCTCACTGTGAAGAAGTTCCTTCTCAGGTTGATGTGGAACCTCCTATGTTCCAGCTTACAACCCTTGCCCCTCGTCCTATCACTACATGACACCGAGAACAGCCCAGTGCCATCCTCCTGACACCCACTCCTCAAATATTTGTAGACATTAATGAGGTCACCCCTCAGTCTCCTCTTCTCCAAGCTAAAGAGCTTCATAATTGTAATTAATGATTTTGATTTTTTTTTGAGTTTGTTGTTAACAAGACTTCCTATTCTTTTTCTGTAGGAATAATCTTTTTCTTCCAGCCCAATTTTTTTCTCTTTGTCTTCATTTCTTGACGTTTGACTGTCACTCCTCTGCTCTGATGGTGGCTTTGACTGCTTTCTGAGGGGTAACCAAAATTTACAGAACATGATACCTCTTGTTATTTTATTAATTTACATTATAACAAGCTATATATCCTCATTAAGTTCAGAGTCATGTTCTGGTGGATGTTTTAAACATGTGCTTACAATGGACTTAATCTCACATAACCTTACTAGAAAAAAAGATAGGTAGACGGAGTGTACACACAACAAGTTTGTAGATGACCTAAACTAGGGGGACTGGGTGGATCACCAGATGGTTGTGCAGCCTTCAGAGAGACCTTGACAGGCTGGAGAAATGAGCAGAGACAAATCTTTCAAAGTGTAATATGGAATAATGAGAAGCTCTGCATCTCAGCAGATTTAACCCCATGCACCAGTACGTGCTGGAGTCTGACTATCTGGAAAGCAGGTTGCTGAGCAAAACCTTAGTGACTTTTTACTGTTATTTAATTGTGATTGTGGTCTACTTCAGGAACAGTTACGCAGAGAGTTTGTGGACTCTCTATACTTGGAGACTCCAGACCATTGTTGCTGCTCCAGCCGATCCTGCCTGAGGTTTAATGAGATTGTCTCAAGAGGTTCTTGCCAACCTCAACCATCCTGTGATGTAATATCTAAAATATTATTATTTAAACAGAGAAGTTATGACATCATTCAGGGCAAGTAGTGCGCCGAAGATCACTTGTCATGTGTACTCAGGCTGCCCCTAAACCTGCTGAAATTTCCTACGTTTTCATTAAACCTTTCTGAGGTAACCCAGGCCAGTATCAAATTTTCATAGCTGGAACTGACACAGGACACAAGACCCCCCCAGCAATATATTTAGTTTGTGAATTCACAAATTAATTTACCTAAGACAACGGCTTGTTCTTGTATATTATAAATCTCCAGACACTAGACTCTAAGCCTACAGCCTTGTTCCCAGCTGTGACCTGAAGTTAATGACATAAAGATCTGATCCCATAGATTTAATAAGGCAAGTTTAATAAGTGCTGACTTTAAGACTACCATGAGTGTAGCAGCTCCTAGTGGTGATGATGATGAATAATTATCTTCATGGGTTTTTTTAATATTATATAATGACACGAAATAATTTAATAATGTTTATTTCGTATTATTTTGGGACAGATAAGGATGTGAGATCTTCTGTAATGGAAGACAGATAGTCATGCTATTCTCATCATGTTTTTGCTGTGTGTTAAAATCGTTCTGAATAAGTTTGTCTCAGCAACAGACAGATGAACACTCTCATTTTTTAAATCACCTGCTGTCTGATAAGTAGACATTTGAAAGCCAAAAAACTTCCTAAAAGTATGGTCTGCCTTTCAGATAATGCATACTTTCCCAACCTTGTCAGGTGAGACAGTGCTTGAAAGCTTTGTAGTACTTACCCTTTTGTATAAGAAGTTGTCTCGGTAGGAAACTTTGCAGCAATCTTTTAACCCCTCTTGTATTCTCATTCTGTCTCAGAGATGTCTCATGCAAGCTAATAAATTTCATGAAGGCTTTCTTTTTTCCACAGCATTAATCTCCCATCAACTAGTAATGACTAGTAGGCTGCTTGTCAGAAATGTGAGCAACCATAAGTTGGTGAGGTCTTCTATAGGCAGCTGACAGCAGCCTCACAGCTACAGGCCCTGGTTCTCATGGGGGAATTTTATCTACCCTGATATTTGCTGGAAGACCTACTAAGCCAGCTATCCACAGTCCAGAAGGTTCCTTTGGTGCTTTGATGAGAATTTCCTGATGCAAATGACAGAGAAGACCACTAGGAGAGGAGCACTGCTGGATCTTGTACTCACCAACAGGGAGGGTCTGATTGAAGGAGTGAAAGTTGACGGCAGCCTTGGTTGCAGTGACCTTGAGACAGTGGAGTTGAGGGTCTCGTGTGGTAGGAACACAATACCTAACAGAATCACAACCCTGGATTTCAGGAGCACCAACTTTGGCGTTTTCAAGCAATTGCTAGGGTAAATCCCATGGGACAGGGTACTGGCAAGTAAAAGAGCCCAAGATAGCTGTTTATCATTCAAAGATCACTTCTTTGAAGCCTAAGACAAGAGAATTCCAACAGGAAGAAAGTCAATGAAGGGAGCCAGAAGACCTGTGTGGTTAAACAGGGAGCTGCTGGGCAAACTGAAGAGGAAGAAGAAAGTCTATAGGTCATGGAAGGAGGGGATGGCCACACGGTATGATTATAAAACTCTGGTGAGAGAATGTAGGGATGCAACTAGGAAAGCCAAGACCTCCTTAGAATTAAAATTTGCAAGACAGGTCAAGGGCAATAGAGAACAGTGAGGGTGACACAGCACTGGAACAGGCTGCCCAGGGAGGTTGTGGAGTCTCCTTCACTGGAGATGTTTAAAACCTGCCTGGATGTGTTCCTGTGTGACTTGGTGTAGGCGATCCTGCTCTGGCAGGAAGACTGGACTACATGATCTTTCGAAGTTCCTTCCAATCCCTAATGATTCTATTTTCTATGATGATTCTATGAAAGGGCCTCTTAAAATACATTACAAGTAAAACTAGACCTAGAAGCAATGTTGGCCCCCTGCTGAATGAGGTGGGTGCCCTGAAGACAGAGGATACAGCGAAGCAGTGGTACTGAACACCTTCTTTGCCTCTGTCTATACTTCTCGAGGCTGTCTTGATATCAAGCCCCATACTGCTGAGGATGCAGTGGAAGTTGAGACAAGAGAGAAGCTTGCCTTGGTTGATGAGGTGCCTAGGGGCTGGAGGATAGCAAATGTTACCCCAATCTTTAAAAAGGGAAAGAAGGAAGACCCGGGTAACTATAGACCGGTCAGCCTCACCTCCATCCCAGGAAAGGTGATGGAACAATTTATCCTAGAGGTTGTCTCCAGGCACATCAAGGACAGGCGGGTCATTAGGGACAGTCAGCATGTCTTCACAAAGGGTAAGTCGTACTTTACCAACCTGATAGCCTTTTACAAGGGCATGACCAGGTGGATAGATGATGACAGGGTGGTGGATGTGGTCCACCTTGACTTCAGTAAAGCATTTGACACAGTCTCAAACACAGCATCCTTGGAGCCAAACTGAGGCAGAGGACTGGAGGATCAGGTAGTGAGGTGGATTGTGAACTGGCTACAGGATAGAAGTCAGAGAGTAGTGGTCAATGGGACAGAGTCTACTTAGAGGCCTGTATATAGTGGAGTCCCCCAAGGGTTGGTACTGGGACCAGTCCTGTTCAATCTATTCATTAATGACTTGGATGAGGGATTAGGGTGCACTGTCAGCAAGTTTGCTGATGACACAAAGCCAGATGATGTCACAAACATCCCAGCAGACTCTGCTGCCATTCAGCAATACCTGGACAGGCTGAAGAGCTGGGCAGAGAGAAATATAATGAAGTATAACATGGGTAAGTGTAGAGTCTTGCATGTGGGCAAGAGCAACCATGGGTACCAATATAGGTTGGGGACTGACCTGTTGGAGAGCAGTGT
>VXBP01008900.1:0-36561 GCA_013400115.1 Rhinopomastus cyanomelas
ACTGTGATACTGTGATACTGTGATACTGTGATCCATCAAGTCTAAGAAAAGGGAGTGGTCCCTTGGGGCTGGATTGTGGATCTCCAATCTAAATTGAGCTCTACAGGAGGAACAGCATCACCCTGAGTGAATCTCAAAGTGGAGAGTTTAGGCTTACCTCCTGCCACTTCCCTTGTACTTGAAAAGCTCCTGTCTCTAGTCCATGTAATTTCCTCTCTTCTTTCCTGTTTGCCATGAGCCCCCAACAGTGGCTGGCTTTGGTGTAAATGATAAGAGATGGTTTTTCACCAGTCTACCACTGCTCATTTCTTTATGTGGAATGGGGAGAATGAAAGTCTTTTATTTTGTTTGCCTGTTAAGTTACACCAGCAAATAAATAAATTACCCAAATGACCCTCTACAGTTTTCACAGGCTTGCACTTTAGCTTCTGAATCTTTGACTTCTGAGACTCCCACCATAGCTAATTCAAAGGTCTGTTTGCATTTTGTTTCTAAGTGCACTGCATGGCATGCAAACAGTCTTGTATATGTATCACATGGGCAGAGGATCCAACTGCATTAAACAAGGGTGGGTATTTATAAAAGTTTAACCTGCATGGTTACGTTTCTGAGTCTTGTTTTTTTTTTTTTTTTTTGTCTGAAATTCTTGTTGTTCATACAAAGAACATAAGACTTTTTTTTAAATCCTCTAATTTTTCGTTCATGAACAATGGATTTGCAAATAGCAAGGGAAGTAGATACAGCATGTAATTACAACCAGCAGCTGAATATGTCTGAAATCACTGTCACAGCCATAATCTCTTGCACTCAAAAGTAACAGATCTGTCAATAGGGTTAGGATGTCCATGCTGTCACAATGGCTTCACAGTTAGAGGCCTGACTTCAAACCAGCTTACTATCATGTGGGTGTGTTTGGTGCAAGCATAGGGTTTTTTCCTGTGGATTCTGCATGCTGGGAGTGACTGGTGCTGCAGTGCAGCTGTGAGCCACAGCCTGAAAACCAGAGCATCCTGGAGACATCAGAGGAGGCTGGGCACTGGAGACACCCTCTTCCTGCTGTGATTTGATTGCTTTGCTGGACAGAGAAGAGAGTAGTCATTTAACAACTGAACTCTCCATCAAATCAGCACATCAGTTTAATAAGGCAAGGAAAGATTACAATATTAGTTTTTGGCAGTAAATATTGATGTTAAACTTCTCAAAATTAATTTTAAATACATTGGAGCCTTAATTATGTGCCACATGAACATCATTCTATTGATTTATTTATCGAAGGTCTTGATCAACTGGCAGGCTACAGAAGAAGGAAACAGTTTATTGGGCAGGTTGAAAAAGCGAGCCAGGAATTACTGAAATTGTACTGCATGTAAAATGCCAGTGGCTCTATTAACAGAAAATAGTATGGCTTATACTGGGTTTGGTACTGGAACAGAAATGAATTGAAGAAAAATTCTTTCCATAAAGCCATAAATGCTGCTCTTGAGGAAATACACCTAAATGTGACATCACCAAAATGTGGCTCAATATGTTTTAAATTGGTTTAATCAAGGAAGCAGCATGATGTCTCATAGATATGATACAGCTGATGCAAGCTTCTGTTATTTCTGACAGAGGGCATCTAGAAGCCTGTAAAGATCTAGCAAATTTTTATGAGCTTAAGTTTGTTCTATATGTATTCCTTTCGAATTATTTTTTCCCTGAAGGTAGTCAAAGAAAGAACAAAAACATATATCCTCTGTGTAAAACAAAAAGTCAGACTAGAATCATTGAAGCATCACAGCTGGAAAGGACTTCCAGTATGATCAAGTCCAGCTCTCAATCTCTCATCCCAACCCCTAGACCATGGCCTTAAGTGCTATATCTACTTGTATTTTAAATATCTCCTGGACAGTTCCACCACCTCCCTGACAGTCTGTTCCAGTGCTCAGCCACTCTCTCAGGAAAGAACTTCTTCCTAAGATCCAATCTAAACCTCCCCTAATGCACCTTGAGGCCATTTCCCTTTGTCCTACCCTTAGTAATTTGGGAGAAGAGACCAGCACCAGCCTCGCTACAACCTCCTTTTAGGTAGTTGTAGAAAGCAATAAAATCTCCTCTCAGCCTCCTTTTCTCTAGACCAAATAATCCCAGTTCCCTCATCTGCTTTTTCTAGACATATTTTCTAGGCCTCTGCCCAGCCTTGTTGCCCTTCTCTGGACCTGCTCCAGCACCTCAATGACCTTCTGATACTGTGGCAAAACAGGACACAGTACTCAAGATACGATCTCACCATTGCAGAGTGCAGGAGCACCATCACCTCCCCAATCCAGCTGGTTACACTGTTCCTGATGCAGGCCCAAATGCCATTTGGCCTTCTTGGCCACCTGGACACACTGCTGGCTCATTTTCAGCTAGCTGTCAACAAACATCCCCAGGTCCTTTTCTTCCAGGCAGCCATCCAGCCACTCTTCTCCAAGCCTGTAGTGCTGCTGGGAGTTGTTGTGAACAAAGTGCATGGCTTCACTTGTCTTTGTTAAACTTCATCCCATTGGCCTGAGCCCATTGCTCCAGCATGTCCAAATCCCTCTGCAGCACCAACTTACCCTCTCTACCCTCAATCAACTCTCACACTTAATTTTGTGTCATCTGCAAACATACTGAGAGTACATTTGGTCTCCTCATCCAGGTCACTGATAAAAAAGTTAAACAAGGCTGGTCCCAAAACTGATCCCTGAGGGGTTTAACCAATTGGATTGAACCCCATTAACCACAACATTCTGAACTCAGCCATCCAGCCAGTTTCTAACACAGTGAAGAGTCCACTTGTCTAAACTGTGACCCCCCAGCTTCTCCAGCAGAATGCTGTGGGAAACAGTGTCAAATGCCTGGCTGAAGTCCAGATAGACAACATCCATCATTTTTCCCTCATCTTCTAGGTGGGTCACCTGATCATAGAAGGAGATCAGCTTGGTTAAACAGGATTTGCCCTTCATAAACTCATGTTGGGAGGGCCTGATCTCCATATTGTCCTGCACTGTCCACTTGATTACCCCCAAGATGAACTGTTCCATAATCTTCCCTGGTACGAGGTCAGGCTGACAGGTTTATGGTTCCCCAGATTCTCCCTTCTGCCCTTCTTGTAGATGGGTGTCACATCGGTAATTTTCCAGTCATCCAGGACCTCCCCTGTTAACCAGGACTGCTGATAAATGACAGAGAGAGACTACTTCCACCACCAGTTTCCTCAGCACTCTTGGGTGGATCTCATCTGGCCCTATAGACTTATGGGTGTCCAGTTGGCTTAGTAGGTCATACACTAGTATTTTCTGGATTATGTGGGGACTATATGGATCTCCAACCCTATCTTTCAGCTCAAGGGACTGGATGATAACTGGTTTGACTACTAAAGACTGAGTCAAAGAAGGCATTAGGTACCTCTGCTTTTTCCTTATCCTTGATAACAGAATCATAGAATCATGAAATCATAGAATCATAAAATCATAGAATCATAGAATCATGGAATCATAGAATCATTAGGGATTGGAAGGGTTAGATCATCTAATCCAATCCCCCTGCCACAGCAGGATCACCCAGACCCCTGTTCCCCCTCATGTTCAATAAAGGACGGAGACTCTCTCTGTTTCCTTTATTGTTATTAATGTATTTGTAACAACACTTTTTATTAGCTCTTCTAGTGTTGGCCAGGCTGAGTTAAAAATAGGAAGGTTTAACCATCATTGTCTTTCATCTAGGTGAATTAATAAAAAAGAACATTGAAGATATTGAGGAAGAGTTTGGAAAATACAAGGAACATGTATATGAGGCACCTATTTCCTGAGTTAGGTGTTCCTGTAGAGTGATGTTATGGCCAGACCCTTGGTTGCTGTAGGATGTTGTGTTTCCCTCAGGGTGGTACAGTCTTCAGGGAGCTCTTCTGACTTAAATCCACAGAGGATTTGGACTAATACGTCACAAAAGATAATATTGTTCATGTAAAGAGGACATATATTTATATCTTTATTGACCATCTTTCTGTTCAGTGACAGCAATGTTGAGACCAGAAAATGTAGCCGCAAAACAAAGACATTTGTTCCATTTATTGCTGTGAATTCACAAGTTTAGAGTTACATAGAAAAAAAAGATTCAGTTCTCCTCTTAATAACATCATTGTATTTCCCATACCCAGCAGCTATGAGATTTTACTCATCTGTGGACAGTATTTTTATGAAAAAGAAAATATAATAATCTCTTAGTAACTAAAATAATGAAGGTAGCCCAGTTCATTCCACTTAATCTACAGGTACATATATGTCCTTTGTCACTGCTGTCTTGAGCCTGATTCTGAACTGAAAAATTGTAGTGTGAAACCAGACTATCTCCACTGATATTGGACACATTACTCAGAATATAAGTCACTGTGTTCAATTTTTCAGTCTATGTAAAGGTCAGTATTTACTTCCTTTTCCAAAGAAGGTAATTTATCTAATTTTTTATAGAACTCTTTACTAGAATATAAATGTTAAGTAGCCTGTTATTCAATATAGTTAGAGCAACCATTTGTCTGGATTTTCTTCTGCCTGAAGATTTTGTCTGGATAGAATTTAACAACTTTTACACACTTTCTAGGATTTCTGGGTATGTGCCCTAATCAGCTGGTTAAGTGTCCACAACTCACCCGGTACATGTGCTCTTTGTGCAATCAGAACAGTCACTACACAATACACGAGATGTGTTTCTGAGTGAAAAACCTGCACAGAATGAAATTACAGTGTTATGGAATGCTGTAACCCAGAACAGCTTTTAAAAGGTGTGACATGAAGTAAGGAAGTCTCTAATAAAACATGAAGATCTCAAAAACTACAATACAGAGTCTCAAGAAACAATAAATTGACTCTTCTATTTTTCCCTTTAACTCTCTATTTTCAATATTACTGGTGATTTAATTCAGTCTTAGTATTATCATCCTTGTTACATCATATCTGTGCTAATATTAAGGCTATGCAGGGAAGCCTATTCATCTTTAACGTGTGCACACAAAGAACTAAGAACAGCAGAGGGCTGGTTCAAAAGATTTCTCTCTCTTTCGTCCTGGTAAGCCAAAGCATGATCTGAGGCTTCTTATCTTTTTATTAGAGAGCGAATTTGATGGTTACTTCTTCTAGTGCCCATATGAGATTTCTAGACTCACTAAGAAAACACAGACCTTTGCTTGCTGCTGTGTTGAGAGCAGAGCAGCCTCAGAGACCTTCATACTGTTTGGTAGCTCAATAGAATGTCATAGAATTGTAGAACTGTTTGGAAAGGAACTTAAAGATCACCTGGTTCCAACCTCTTTGTGATAAGCATGGACACATTTCACTAGGCCAGATCACTCAAGCCCCATCTAACCCCGTATTAAACACTTCCAGCAACGGAGAATCCACAACCTCTTTGGGAACCTGTTTCAGTGCCTCACCAATCTCACAGTGAAGAATTTCTTCCTTCTATCTAATCTAAATCGACCTTCTTTCAGCTTGAAGCCATTATGCCTCATGCTATCACTACACTCCCTGATAAAACATCCCTTCCTACCTTCCTTATAGGTGCCTTTTAAGACCTGGAGCCTTTTGTACTCTAGGAAGAATGACCCTAACGCTCTCAATATGTCCTCAAAGGGCAGGTGATCCAAACCCTAGACCATTCCTCATAGCACTCCAACAGATTTCTCTCTATCTCTTATGTTGGAGGCCCTATAATTGGACACAGTACTACAGATAGGTATCACAAGAGCTGAGGGGCCAAGTCACCTCCCTGAACAACCTGACAACACTACTTTTGATGCATGCCAGGAAGTGATTTGCCTTCTAGGCTGCAAGAGCATCCTGCTGGGTCATACAATGTTTTGTATCCAGCAGTGTTCTTCAGCAGAACACCCAAGTTCTTCTCTGCAGGGCTGTTCTCAATCCATTCTTTGCCCAGCATGTGTCTGTGCTTGAGATTGTACCAACCTGGGTGCAGGACCTTGTAACTGGATTTTTTAAACGTCACAAAATTTTCATGGGCTTATGTCTCAAGCCTGTCCAGCTGCCTCCAGCTTCTTGACTGCATGCACAGCTTATTATTGTCAGCAAACTTGCTGAGGATGCATTTGATTCCACTGTACCTGTCACTGACAAAGGTGTTAAACATACACGGGCCCAATACTGACCACAGAGGAACACTACTTATCACTGGTCTATACTGCATATTGAGCTATTGACCATGACTCTTTGAGTGTGACCATCCAGCCAATTCCTTATCCACTGAGTGGTCCTTCCATCAGCTCTATGTCTCTGCAGTTTAGAGATCAGAATCTCATGCAGGAGAGTGTCAAAGGTTTTGCACAAGTCTAGGCATACTACATCAGTTGCCCTACACTTATCTACCCTTATGTATCTGTAACACTGTTGTAAAAGGCCCTAAGTTTTCCCTGGCATGATCTGACCTTAGTGAAGCCGTGTTGGCTGTCATAAATTATGTCCTTATTTCCCACGTGTACTAGTGTAGTTTCCAGGAGATTCTACTCCAGGAACTTGCCAGGTACAGATGTGGGACTGACAGGCATGTAGTTCCCTGGTTTATCTCTTTTTCTCATTTTAAAACTGAGGGTTATGTTTCTCCCTTTCCTGTCAGTGTGAACTTCACTGGGCTTCCTAATAGAGAGGTAGTAGCCTAGTAACTTCATCCACCAGTTCCTTCACAAAAGGTGTATCTTATTACCTCCCACGGACTTATGTACCTTAAGTTTCCTGAAATGATGTAATGGTCCTCCAGTGCAATGTTCTTCCTTCTCTCAGTTCCTACTTTTGCCTTTTGTGACTTGGTTGTGTGACAGGAGCACTTGCTGGTGAAGGTTGAAGCAAAAAAATAAAGTCATTAAGCGCATCAGCTTCCTCCATATCTCAGGTAATCAGGTCTTTTGTTTCCTTCTGAAGAGGGCACAGATTTTCCCTAGTCTTCCTTTTATCACCAACGTACCTATAATAGCTTTTCTTGTTCTTCATGTTCCTGGCCAGATTTAATATTATTAGGGCTTTGGCTTTCCTGAACTGATCCCCAGCTACTCCAGCAATTTCTCAGCATACCTCTCCGGCACCTGTCCTTGCTTCCATGCTCAATACATTTTTTTGTTTGTTTCTCCAGGGTCTCCTTGTTCATCCATCCAGGTCTTCTGGAGTTTTTATGTGAGTTCTTCTTTGTCTGGATGAAGGAGGCATGTTCCAGGATGTGGAGGAAGGTATATTGAATATTGACCTTGAATATTAACCAGCTTTCTTGGACCCCTCTTCCCTCTAGGAATATATCCTGTGATACTCCATCAAGTTAATCTCTGAAGAGGCAAAAATCTGCTCTCCTGAAGTTCAGGACAGCTAGTTTGCTTGAGCCCTCCTTACTGTATTAAGGAAGTTGAACTCAACCTAGTCACTGCAACCAAGATTTCCCTTGAGCTTTACATTTGCCACCAGCCCCTCCTTACTGGAGAAAAAGACCAGCAAGGCACCCTCTCCCTGTTCCTCTGTCACTTGGAGAAGCATGTTATTACCAGCACATTCCAGGAATCATCTGGTTTGCTTATGCTCTATGTCTTTCCAGCAGGTGTCAGGGTGGTTGTAGTCCCTTGTGAGGACCAGATCTTCTGAACATGATGCTGCTCTTATTGGTCTATAGACAGCCTCATCAGGATCTTCCAAGTCAGGTAGCCTATAGAAGACCTTCATTATAATGTCACCTGCCCCTGCCAGCCTTTTAATCCCAACCTCTAAACTCTTGGTCAACTCCTCATCCCTGCCTAGGTGAAGCTCCATACATTTCAGTTGGTCAGTACCACATTGGTCAACAGTTCCTCCTTCCCTGCCTGTCCTTCCTAAAGAGCCTGTTTTCTTGCATTCCAACACTCCAGTCATAGGAGCCATCTTTTTGTGGTGCTGATGTGACCATAGCCCTGCAGGCATGCACTCATCTATATATGTGCATAGATCAGAATACAGGAAAGGATGTTTTTCAAGTATAGGAGCTGCCCCTTCTGCCTTGAGTTCAACAGCAGCAGGAGCAGAATAGTTCCAGCTTCATATAGCTCCAGGCAGACAGGTGCTTGTTGCGTTAAGGGAGCAGTGGATTTGGCAGGGAGTAAACTCCTTCACTTTACAGGTCCAAATCCTGAGCAATATCCAATTCCACACTATGAGTCTGATAACTAGGTCGGATTCACTCGATAGTGTGTGCTGTTCTCATCTAGCCACAATCTATGGACTTGCGCGGTGTCCAGTGAGAAATGACAAGGCTAGTTCACATGAACAAGAGTAATTTATTAGAGCAACAGATTTACAGGTTTTTTATGGATTGTCCATGATGAGTACTGTATGCAAAATACGTGTACGCAAATGTTAAAGTTACCAAAGCATTAAGATAAAAAAGGCAGCTCTATACTAACTCGTTAGATTATAAAAGTAACTCTATAGAGATTTATAAAGTTCTCGAGAAGATTTGTATCTCACCCAAAGGCGTCNGAACTTTCCTTAATGTGCAAATAATGCTAAGTTTAATTTTTAAGTTATCCCACAGTGCTGAAAGTTTAGGATAAACCCCTCAACATTCACCTGTTGACTTCACTAGCTTTGAAATAAGCCCTAAGAGTATTGAAGAACTATGTGTTCCGTGTCACAAATCATGTGTCTTATTAGTATCAGATCAATAATAACAAATGCTAAGTCAGATCAGGGAAAAACTCAAACTAAAATTACAAGAAGAATATACTTTTGACATT
The DNA here is from genome assembly GCA_013400115.1 of Rhinopomastus cyanomelas. Lineage (NCBI taxonomy): Eukaryota > Metazoa > Chordata > Aves > Bucerotiformes > Rhinopomastidae > Rhinopomastus > Rhinopomastus cyanomelas. The sequence goes on from VXBP01008900.1 coordinate 8,762, forward strand.
ATTTTACAGAAAATCATAGAATCATAGAATCATTATGGATTGGAAGGGACCTTGAAAGATCATCTAGTCCAATGCCCCCTGACAGAGCAGGATCACCTACGCCAAGTCACACAGGAACACATCCAGGCGGGCTTTGAACATCTTCAGTGAAGATTCAGTGAACATCTTCAGTGAGACTCAACAACCACCCTGGACAAACTGTTCCAGTGCTCTGTCACCCTCACTGGGAAGAAGTTCCTTCTCAGGTTGATGTGGAACCTCTTATGTTCCAGCTTACAACCATTGCCCCTCGTCCTATCACTACATGACACTGAGAATAGCCCAGCTCCATCCTCCCGACACCCACCCCTCAAATATTTGTAGACAATNCTGGGGTTTTTCTTATCCACGTGCAAGACTCTGCACTTACCCTTGTTACCTCATTACATTTCTCTCTGTCCAGCTCTCCATCCTGTCCAGGTCTCGCTGAATGGCAGCACAGTCTGCAGGGGTGTCGGTGACACCACCCACCTTTGTGTCATCAGCAAACTTGCTGACAGTGCATGTCAATCCCTCATCCAAGTCATCAATGAATAGATTGAACAGGACTGGTCCCAGCACCGACCCCTGGGGCACTCCACTAGATACAGGCCACCAACCAGACTCTGTCCCATTGACCACTACTCTCTGACTTCTACCCTGTATCCAGTTCACGATCCACCTCACTACCCAAAAATGTAGACCACACTGCCTCAGTTTGTTTGCGAGGATGGTGTGAGAGACTGTGTCAAAAGCCTTTCTTAAGTCAAGATAGATCACATCCACTGCTCTACCCTAATCCATCCACCTGGTTATGCCCTCATAAAAGGCTATCAGGTTGGTCAAGCACTTGGCTCATCATGCTTCACTTCATAGTGAGGAGGTCTTCAGATGCTCTTGGTGGTGTCATGTTCTGCTGTGCAGGAGAATTATGGGCAACATACAGATACTAGGAGAAGACTGTACGCTCTTCTTCAGGAATTTTGTAAGTAACTTTGAGTCTAAACCTATTTTCTCACAGTGACTTTCACTCCATGTGAGAAACTCCATGTTTTCTCAGTAGTGGGTCATAGGAAAGCAAAGAGCAAGATGGTCAGTACTGAATGCAGGGTGTAAATCTGGGGAAGATGAGTTCAATGGATAGAGGGACAGTAGCGTGCTGTCCCACACCCCATCCACACCTGAGCATGATAGGAATATTGAGTGGAAATGTATATGTCAAAACTGACCTTTGGCATTAGAAAACTGTGCTGGAAAACATCTGGCAGAAATTTCAAAGTCAAAGGAAATTGAAAGGCATGAACAGGCCAGTGAGTAGCACGTCTAACCAATACATGAGGTAGTTTTAAATACCCTAGCATGGATATCACACATGATGTGTGTGTGTGTAGCTGTCCTGCACAGAAGGTGCTTCAGTGTTATGGCTGCATTAACAGAATAGTAACTCTATCTTCTGAAATTCCATTACAGACTAGCACCACTTTCCCTGTAGTGTTTGCATACTGCCAAAACAGCTCAGACCCGAAATACAATTCATCTAGGTAGTCATTATGAATAAAAGTCAAGCCAAATGATAGCTTTTTCTAGTCCATAAAATCTGCTGCTCTATGACCACTCCAAAGGTTCATTTGGTCTTGTGCTCTCTGTGAAACATATATCAACAATCCCAGCTTCCATATATCAACAATCTGGGCAGTTCATGTGCCAGTGGTTGCCTCCAAACAATTGTGACTAGTAACCACAGATGAAGTCATTCCTCAAGAATTCAGTGGATTCTCATTATTATGGTTTGCAGGTGGAGTAAAGGGAAATTGCTATACCGCATACAACATTTGTCAGCCCAAGTAACAAGAATGAAGGTTTTTATGGTAAAATAAGTACCTGACTAACCCACTAGTTCTGTATCTATGCAACCAGGAAGGTTTTCTGATTACAAGAGGTAAGATTAATTCAGGTTAGGCTTATCAAATAATTAATAGAACTCTCTTGTGTTTTCTTGGTGAAAGTTGACAAGGTTAAGGGTTTCACAATTTCTTCACCATGTAATATTATAGTGTCAGTATCTTAATGGTCTGCTGCTTAGATCTTGCTATCTGCTGTTTTTAAATTATCATTACTCTGTTAGGGCAAATACAAAAAACTGTTATTAAAGATTTTTTAAGTTTTATTATTTTTCAAAAGCTTCATATGGGCGTAACAAAATCCAAGACAGGTAGAATTAATCTGACAGTATTGTCTCTGTTTCTGAGACAGTGAATTAATCTGTGACAACTGAAGATCTTTGGAGAGAGGCTGAGAAGGAACATCGTCAATGCATCAGTGAATAAAATTAGTTGGGAAACCTACTATCTTTTACATTCATCCAAACTGGGAAACCATGTGATGCCTACAAGTGTGATTGTTAATGTAAAATCCCAGATGTGCAGTGTTATGTGATGAAGCATGTTGTTGCATCCAGGGTGATCTGCTCAAAAATGGAGACTTCAAAAACCTGACTGGGTTCCCACAAAGAACATGCTGCTCATTCTGCAGTTTTCTCCTTGATACTCTCACTCAGAAGGAAACATATTACTTCCTCAAACTTTTGCTTACAGTTCTCTCATTTCCCATTTCAGGTACAACTTCAGTGCTGATATTTCCCCATGAAAAGGATGGGAAAAAAACCCCAGATTTTAAAAAGCTGTGGTCTGTACAAATTTTCCTAGGTTATTTCTGCAGAATTCATCTCCTCTCCCTGTTATTCACTGTAAATGAAATATGCAGGTCCAAAGTTGCATGGGGCTCACTGTAAAATCTGGATGGTTCCTTGTCATCCATCTCTTCTTTCCTCACTCTGAAATCCTCATTAGGATACCAGAAGAAATACCCAAGGGGACTTTATCATACATAGGAGCTACACACTGACCCGTGAGCTTAACAGTTAAGAGGATGAGAAAAGCATACTTATTGCATTAAACAGAAAAGCAATGAAAGTAAATCTTTGAAGTAATTTTTTGTTGTTATTTTTTTGTGAGGAGAAGAAAGACTGAAATGGAAAAAGCTCCTCAAAGCACTGTGGTTCATTCATTTTTCTTTATATCATTGTCACAAACTAAAAAGAAAGAAGCCTACATTGGGCAGTACATCATTCCTCCAACACCCTCTGCACTTGCAAGTACTGAATATATAGCATTTGGTGAATGCAGTTTTATGTGGATCTAAAGCAATACTAATTTCTTCCTTCTGTTGCTTTTCATTACATTTACCATAGGCCTGAATTCTGGCAAGGATTGACTTACCAACAAGGAGAGAGAACATGACCCATTAAATCACCAGAAATAGAATTGAGATTAGATTGGTGGGAGGCGGGAGAGATGCCGAAAACTGTATTTAGTTTCTTAGGTAAGAATCCTTTTTCTTAGGGTCTTTGTGTTTATATTTTTTATTTGATAGATAAGGGACATTATAAATCTCAATAATAAAAAGCTCACTTTTTCCACTTTACCGAAACCTAGATAAAGAAGAAAAAAGGAGAATGAAAAGAAAGTCATTAAAGCTGGAACCCATAAATCCACAAACAACTCTGACAGAAAGAAAAACTCAACAGCTTTCTCATAAACCGTGAGCATAAGTTCTGGCATTTACAAGCTACAACATGTGTCACTATCATTATCTCCAAGTGGCTCTTTTATTGTTCAGAAGTCTGCCAAAGCTGAAGCTAAATTTACTCAGATTGAGTGATCTTTGGAGGCTACCTTGATTATTTCTGGTATATTGGCATCCTAATCCATGACCAAAGTGCAGTAAAATTATTTGCTATACAAGTATAAACAGTTCCACTTATAAAAAGAAGCTTACTGGATAAAATTTCTCAGCCACCTCAGTACACTGCTGGCTTGTATTCAGTCAGCTGTTGACCAATAACCTGACATCACATTTGCTAACCACCAGGTAGCTGGGACCTCCCCAGGTAGACAGGACTGCTGATAAGTGGCTTGTTAAGCACAAGATTGGGGAGACTGAGCTGACAGCACAAAGATGATTGTAAAGACTCTCATCTGATGCAGATGTGGTCAGCAGAGGCCCTTCTTTGTAGCAGTTACCACTTGCAGATATAAATGCTGTTGAAATCTGTAGGCTTTCTGGCTATGCCACAGCCAATTCATATAAGAGATAATAGAGGAGAGAAAGATCCCGAGTCCTTGGAAAGTGTAATGGGCTTAGACTATCAGTTTGCTTAATAATTATATGCCAAGAATTTGTTGATGTGGCCAGTCAGAGAACAGGTGATGCTTGCTTTGACTGTGTTTTCAGCATTTAATATGTGTAAAGGTGTAGTGTATTTCTGAGGTATATGTGATGTGTCCATATTAATATATAAGGAAATGGCAGGCTGAAATTCTTTTGTTTTTTTTTCCCTCAAATGAATTAAATCTAAGCTCTACAGAATATCTGATGGGAAAGGACAAGAGCCTTGAAAGCTCGATTCAGACCCAGTTCTAAAATAAGTAGATGGTGTCAGAAGTTAAGAACCTAATAGGATAAACTCATCCCTTTACCATTTCCAGGTAGTTTAAATTGGCATTAACCATCATATGTTTCCCAAAGAACTCTAACAAAACTGTAGGGAAACTAGAGTTTCTATGACCCTTGCTCCTTGAGTTTGCTGGGCAGCTTGAACTTCCTTCCTGACCTGTTCAGATGTATGCCAGCTGTAGGAACAGATTTGCACATGGATAAAGCTGTTCTAAGTATGTGTTCTAGACTTCTGTGGTGCTTAAGGCACTAAAATGCTCTTAAATACTCAGAATCACAATCCTCTTGCAATCAGAAACCATTCTATCCAAGACACTCAGTTGAACCAGAGGGGAGCAGAAGAATTACAACTTCAGATGTATTTTAGTATGCCTTTCATGCACATCTCTGGCATTTTGTGATAAGCGAAATAATAAAATGTAAACAGCCATTATGTTGCATGGTAATTTATTGTTTGGTTTTTCACCAGTGAGACATTTATAACAGTGATTAGTAGAAGCAACTAATGTGCCCTTTCATGAAACACCGCTGTTCTTCTAATTAAATTATAGTAAGATACAAATTACTGTGATTTGTTTGCTGTTGCTGTAATACAAAACATGACCTGCTAAAATACAGTTTGCTGGTTTTTAAGTGACTTTTATATCTAGAGGTATTTGAAAACAGTTAAGCAATGATCCTTGTATTTCCCACTAATTTATGAAGCTACTAAAGTAAATAAAAAGATCCTCCCTTTTACATAAACTTATATGTCACACATACAGATTTTGTGCATGAAAGATTCTCTGGAAAATTCTATAAATCCATATGCTTGTTTTTATCCCAACTATCTTTGAAGTAAAGAGAAGCCCTAAGGTGAACACTTGGATTTTTTCACTGAATCAGAGAATGGCGGAGGCTAGAAGGGACCTCTGAAGATCATCTAGTTCAACCCTCTCACCAAAAGCAGGTCACAAGGAATGCGGCCAGGAGGCTTTTGAAGGTCTTCAGAGGTGGAGACTCCAAAACCTCTCTGGGCAGCCTGTTCCAGTGCTCCACCACTCTCACAGTAAAGAAGTTTTTCCTGATGTTAAGGTGGAACCTCCTGTGTTCCAGCTTGTACCCTTGCCCTTCCCTTGGCACCACTGAGAAGAGACTAGCCTGTTCTTCTTGACACTCACCCTTCAAATATTTATAGACAGGCACTACTAAGATCCCCTCTGATCCCTCTCCAGACTAAACAGCCCTTGTTCTCTCAGCCTTCTATTTCCCCCATGAATCACAGTGGAAAAGCCTTATAACTCCTCTGACATGACTGCTGTGCTTCCAGTTTGTCCATCTGGCCGTTCAGCCGCTCACAGAGAAGGACTTCCTTGCTTTTACCAAATAGTTCGGGGATAAACATCCTGCTTTAACTCTTTCCAGAGCGAGCTGCTTCCTTGGTGACTCATCGTAAAATCAGGTGTTGAAAATAATTGTAGGCTCTATTTCTTACTACAAATGGTTCATTTCTTTAACAGACCTGATGTGTCAACTGTGAGATTTACCTCAAAATGTAAATCACATTAGAGTGGACCAATAAAACCTGAAAGGGAAGCTATGGCCGTGTTTGAACGTTTGTTGTTTTACATTCATATCTATTTTTATCTTTTTTTTTTTTTTCCTAAAAAAAAGAGTTGGCTCTTGATTTCAGCAATTGCAAATCACATGTGACATGCCATTGCAATGCAGTTGCAAGATGAATTGAGTCAACCTTTCTGGATTATGAGCTTTTACAGGAGTGAGGGCTCACAGAAGCATGAGAGTGTGTTTCTTCTGCCTGCCCAGGACACCATTCCTTGCATTCCTGTTCCTCTGTGTGCATGTGTTGCCTCTTATAGAAGAGATACGAAGGAAAAAGTCAGTGCTATGTGTTGTGTCCTTTTGCTTTCCAGAGTAGGAAACTATGTGGACTGGAGTCTAATTCTCGCCACAAGCCCCTAGCTACAGCAAGGGAGAAAGGATGCAACATTTGACATGAACAGAGGTACAGCGTATCCAAATTCGCATTTTGGCTTTGTTGGTGTCTTTCGGGCTGGAACACTTGCCCTGTGATGTCAGGCTGAGGGAGCTAGGATTGTTCAGACTGGAGAAAAGAGCCTCTGGGAGATTTACTGTGGTCTTTCAGTGCTTAAAGAGAGCCTATAAAAAGATGGGGATGGACTTTTTAGCAAGGCCTTTATTGATAGTGCAAGGCGTGATAATTTTAAACTAATAGAGGTTAGATTTAGACTGGATAAGGAAGAACTTTTTTCCTGTGAGAGTAGTGGATCACTAGAACTAGGTTTCTTAGAAAGGTGGTGGAGGCCCATCCCTGTAGACACTCAAAGTCAGCCTGGGTGAGGCTCTGGGTAACCTGATCTAGTTGGAGATGTATTTGTTCAATGCAGAGGGGTTGGAGCAGATGGCCTTTAGAGGTATTTTCCAACCCAATGCTTTCTATGATTCTGTGATTTCTATTTCCTTGTGGAGTACTTTCAGTAAATAATGTTGGAAAACTGCCTCTAATACCACTAGGCTCCTGGCCTTACTGTCTTCTAAAAGATTGTGTCTCACTCCTTATCACCAACTCTATACAACCACTGGTAAATCAGATACATAATGGATAGTTTACAGATCTATATACTCTCAATGTCAAAAGCAATCTCATCACTGGTACAGAAATGGATCCAAGATTGGATACAATTAAGGACCAATTATTAAAGAAGGTGACATCAAGAAGAAGCAGTTGGATGGATATGCAACCATGGTGTACCACTAAAAACGACTGTGATACCCTGGCATTGCAGAGCCCATCATGATAAAGATAGTTTCTTTCGTAAGTTAAGAGGATGATATATCTCAAAAACTAGTCTGAGACAGGCAAATTAATCCCTCCCAGAAGTCAGCACCATCAGAATTAAGTGGCACACTTCACTCATTTTGCCTTCTCCTAGATACATTCACAACTGTGATATTTCACCCTGATTTGAGTAATTCTTCTCCCTCTGGAGAAAAGTTGCAATAACAAAGGTGTGCCAAGTGTTTTTCATGCTCATCAGCATGCTACTGGAAGAAAAGCAGGGATCATGCCACTGAGGACAGTGTAAAAACCTTACCAACGAGAAAGACACTGGGATTCATTCTGTTATTCAGAGGAATTCAAGTAGCCTCTAGTAGATTGCCTTTGTAGTTAGGATTTTCAAGATGAGCACCTGTCCAAGTATTTGGAAGGGAATATACTGATCTACTTGGGCAAAAGGCAAGTTTCATCTTGTATGGCTGCAGAGACATTCTTCCAAAACTATAATTTAAATTACAAAATCTGCCTGAATCTTACACCTGCCTGAAACTCAATGGTATGAACTTTTTTAATTCAGTCAGTTTGCCTCAATACGTTCAACTACTAATGAATCACAAGTTACTTTTGGTGATTAGGTATGAGAGAGAACACAAACAGCATTGGCCAATATGAGTGCTGCCAAAAAAGAAAATCACAAGACAAAATACTTAAAGGAGTGGAAGAAGGGATGTGATCATGGAAGAAGAAAAGCAGTAGTAATGTATTTGATGAAATCACTTCCTACAGCTAACAATTGCTTGGACAAAACAAAAAGGACAGACTTAGCTTTTTCCACCCCAGACCATGATTTTTGTGCCATTTTTACCAATGCATGAGCAGCCCCATGTGGCTTTTGGAAAAATGTGGAGCCCAAAGGTCCTTCTGTCTTTTGTGAACTGCGCCATGTACTACAGTCCCTGACCCTGCCAGGAATTCCTTGCATGGATCCTGAACTTCTGGCACCCATACTGTAGGCTGGTAAGGGTGTGAGAAAGACAGTAGTGGCATCTCAAATACACTAATAGAAACTCTCCATGTCTGATTTCTGGAGCATGTTTTACTGGTGGGGACCACTTCAAGAACTGAATGCTGATCTTCCCAAGGGAACCAGGTTTCTGTCTTTTTGTCCTGTCCCAGAAGGACACAGGGCTATCTTCTTCAGTGTCTTCTGTGAAGACTTTAATTTCCAACTTCTTTCTGAGGTGCCTGCAGTGCTTTCTCCAAGATCTGAGCTTTAGACCCCTTTCTCCGATGTTCTGTCCACCAGCATTTACTTGTCTCCTCTCATGTCCCAAAAGAGTAGAGCTTTCCTTATTTTCCTGGCTCAGCACTGTTCTCACAGAGAAACAGCTTTTCTTCTGATCTCCTGTTTTTCTCCCCACATATTATAAAATTACTTCCTGAAACTCATCAAACAGAGTATCAGTGTTACAAACTTCATAAAACTTTAAAAGGGACGAAATAAACATACATAATTTATATGGGCATTAAGCACACCCAAAGTTATCAAACTGAGGAGCAAAACAAACAACTGAGGCTCATTTTCAAAACAAAGCTCACACCAGACATGACAGCTCAGATGTCAGGGTTTAAACTGATCTCTAACTAACTGAGATTAGGATGAGATTTAAAGCAGAGGGCAGATAATCCCACATATGCCTAATGCAAAGTTTCTTGCACCTTCCTCTGTTTGTTAGATTTCAGTGGTGGAATACTGGATCAAGCAAGTTTGGTCTTTTATCTCACCAGTGTTGTATTGCACTGAGGGGGTATTTTGAACTTTCTTTTCTTGTCCCTTCCTGTTTCACCGTGGGATCCTCAAAGTTTGTGGCTTTCCCTTGTTTTCCTCCCCCAGACCTCCCCATACCACCTAATATCCACAGGGTTTTTCTATTAGTCTAAGTGCCTGGACAAGTCTCAGCCTCCATCTGGGGGGATTAAACTTAATTTGTCCTTTTAGCTAAGCAACAATTTCCTCACTGAACCCTCTCCATAACTTTGCTTTCGTCCTAGCGATTGTCTGACACTTCATCCCTATGCATCTTGCATTAAAAAAACAGAAAACATGAACCCAAATGCCAATACCGATGTCCCTTGGGGAGAGCGTCAGCCGACTTGAGGTCCTACAGGACGGAAGGGACCCAAGAGTATCCCCTGGGGCAGATCAAAAAGGGCATGGGGTCCCCGCGGAGAACAGGGTGACACACGCGCCGCAGTACTAGGGAAGGGTCTTGAGGGGGTACCGCAGGCACAGGGTCACCCGCAGGGGACGCCCTGACCGCTCCTCTGGGGAGGTGCCGGGCTGTGCCCAGCGCCGCCGCGGCTGCCCCACGGGACGCGATAATCCCATCAAAGGGCCAGACCAGCCTCCTACCCCGTTCTCTTCCCGTCCCTCCCTCTCTATCCCTGCCCGCCGTGGGTAGGGTAAGCGCCCCGCTGCTCCGCGCTGCCCCAGCCTCTCTCCTCCGCCCCGAGGGGACGCGCGGCCGCCCCTCGCCCGCAGCCACCGACTCCACGGCCCCGCCCGAGCGGCGGCGGGGAAACGCAGCGCACATGGAGATGCCGGGCCGCTGCTACCGCCGCTGCCTCTTCTCGCTGCTGCTCCTGGTTTCGAGCATCGGATGCGCGGCGGCGGCACGGAGGAGCATACCCCGCCGGCAAGGTAGACGGAAGCGGGATGGGGAGCGGGACGGGGTGAGAGCTAGGATGCAGAGGGGACCCCGCAGAGCACCCAGCAAAGTTTCTCCTCCCGTGGTGCGGGAAAGCTGTGGCGGGGCCGGGACAGGCAGCGGTGTCGGGGTGGCGGTGCCGTGTGAGATGAGCTCGCCCGAGAGCTCCGACCAGACAGAGCCGCTCCTCTCCCTTCCCTGCGAGCCCCTGGGAGTCCCTGCCACGTACTCCCACCCGCGGGTGGGTGGGAGAGGATGCCCAGGGAGGGGATGTACCACTGGAAGCAGTGAAGTCGCAGAATCTGAGCACGGTTCGTTTTCTGTGGCATTTTACATCCAAAATCGGTGGCTTCATTCAAGTTACAGAGCAGAACCCGTCTGCTGCTACTGCGGAAGGAATTGGCAAAATTTTTATCCGTTTATCCTTGGAGCCCATAACCTGTGGTGCTACGTGAGCAGAGTGCAGGGCCGGGTGAACCTCTGCGCCAGTCGGAGGTATTTGTCGGCACGACTATGCTTTGGCTGGCATATGTGCGTGGTAGCGAGTAACACAGACGCAGAATAGTAAATGTGAACTAAAAATCGTTACAGAAGCAATAGTTTAATGAAATCCGTAGTTACTCTGTACCAAGCATGACATGGGGAGCTTCAAGTTCCTACCTCTAGATGAGAGTTACCTGTGACCTGCAGGACAGTTCCCATGGCTGTTGTAGAGTTTTGCTTGTTGGTGGCACATGGTGCCAAGTATTTAAAAGTTAAAAACTTGGACTCTGAGTAGATTTTGCAGCCCCTGCAATCTGCAGTGTATGGAAGAGGTGGTAAGCAGTGAGTTGGGACACAATGTGTGGTGAAGTTTGACATTCTGTATACTGCAAAAATTATGTTGTTTGAGGAAATTACAGATGCCCAAGATTTATGCAAACACTGTGGCTATGTTGGAATCTTTAAATCCAATACTGATTATTACAATGAATTTTACCAGGAGCAAATAAATAAAAAACCCCCACAAGTTTAGTAAATCCTACTCCAGTATACAAAATATTTGCGGTTTCAAAGCCTTTTGACCTTTTAATATATTTCCCACAGTGTTAGAAGACTTTTATTGCTTTATTATTTTTTTGAATCAGTACTGTGCATTCTCTTGCCCCAGTGAGAAAAAAAACAAATGACTGTACAGTTGGAAACTTAATAATTAAGTACGATCTGAGCTTAAAGCCCTTACTGGACAGATGGCTAGTTTTGCTGGGCTGACCTTGTCTCCTAAGGATCTAGTCCCATGATCCTTAGTTATCATAATAGCTACCATTAAGAACTTGAGGAAATTAGGCAGACAGCGGTTTTAAATGAGATGATTAGCAGCTTGCATTAAAATACTCTATATGTGGAGATGGGGGTGGAACTGTGTAAACATCTTTACAGATTCCAGTTTGTACTGGCATACTTGTTTCCCTTAAGCATGGTAGAATGACGTGGAAATGTGATTCTGTGTATTAAATTAAAACCATAGGGAGCCTGGAAGCAAATTTTTGTTAGTATTTTGGAGGAGATGAATTAATATGCTAACCTCACTTTTGTCAGCTACAAAAGTTCTTTTTTTAAAATAACTGGTTATTTCAGGTTCACTTACAGATTCATTTGTTTCTTTTCTGTTTTCGCTGTGTAAGAAGTAGCTGGTTTTATATGGGAACTCTTTTTTTTTTTTTTCAAAATCCATGCAAACACTTTAAAATCCACTTGCAACAAGATCTGCACTTTAAAATCCACTTCCAAGAAGCCTGCTGCTGGGTACCTACTGTAAAATGTTGCTGCCAAAACACAGAGAAGAGGTATAGTTACAAGTATCTCACATTTCTGTCAACTTCACTTGCTGGGTGGCTGAGTGAAAGATTACTCCTACACTCAAAAGTAGTGGGGGAAGAAGACATGTCAAAGTAAAAAGTTCTTTATTATTTTGATTTGGTTTTTGTCCTTTTACATTGTCTTGCTAATAGTAATAGAATTGAGATTTGTAGAGGAATTGGAACTGAGGTGACAGCAAAAGGTTGTAGACAAGGTTAAACCAGTTCATCAGTTCATCTTCAGTCACTGGAGACAATTGGGTGGTTCTGCAGGTAAAAAGCAAAAAAAGTTAGTCAAATGCATTAAAGATTTTCATTCACGGCTGATTTTACAAGGATTAAGCAACTTCATTGTAAATGAGTTTAAAAATAAAGTAAATAGTAAATGTCCAGAAATGCAACATCTTGCATTAAATTTCTGGGAAAGAAAACTGTTGTGCTCAAATTTGAAACATCCTGACTGATTTGAAAATACAGTTTACAGTTACTTGATGCATTTGCTGGAGACAAGAAGGCAGCATGGCAAACACTTTGTAAGGGGCTTAAGAGAAATCCTCCAACACCATGTAGTGAATAGCATAGCTGGGAAAAGACTAGGCTAAGACTGACTCTCTAAATCTCATAGTTCCAGAAGCTGGCAGTTACGCTATTGATCTCACGTTGTTTTCTTGCTTTTACCTTCTACAAAGACATAGATCTTTGCCGCTTCTGTTACAATTTTCAGTCAACTGAATGTTGGCAAAATCTTAACTCGCAATGTGTAATACTAGTACTAATATAAGCAGGACAATATTGAATTGTAATGGTTCTGTGGTTTCAAAGAATTATAGTGGAAAGAGCTGACCACTTAGCTTTCCCGTGGGTGTCCATAGCATTAACTTGTTACACTTTATTGTGTTGTTACTTTTTGAGTATCAGAGTGTAAAGTTCCAGCGCCCTGTGTATTTAAACCCTTAAGTTGGTTTTCCGAGAGATAAAAAATATCATATCTGGTACTTAGGAATCCCTTGTATCAAAATAGGTCAAACCACCTTGAAAATTAATTCTATGGATTTGGAGAATGCATCATTTTTTGTTAAAAAAAGGTCTTTTATTTTATTTTAGATATTATGACAACAGTAGAATGTGTTGTAATTCACAGTCATAATAAATCCCACATGTAAAGTGGGCAGGGGTGAGGTTGATCTGCTGCTGAAAGTGAAGTGTCAAAGAAAAGGAATGAGTCTGAGGCTGAATGATTTCAAACATAAGGGTTACAGAGCTGGCAGATGGGGTGTCTCTCTGCAAGGTAGAACTAATAAAGAAGATGTGAACAATTTATTTGTGGGAAGATTAATATCATTCTTCTGTTGTTTCAGACATAGGCCAAAGCATGGGCTATCAGACTGCAGTTAGATGTCTTCAATACCAATAAAATGCACCAAGCCCTAATTTTAAATATATATATATATACATACACACACACACACACACGTAGTGTTTATATATTATTTGTGGGTTTCTATCAGTCTAATCTATTCCGTCACAATGTCAAATGACTTTTTCATTTTAATTGGACTTGGTCTCATACCTCTGAGGTTCACAGTCTGGGGAACTGCTAGCGCTGATCTGTCCCATCACCCCCAAACCCAGATATAAGCATTCCCCTGATGCTTTCCAGGGAGCAGTGCAAATGATAGGTATTATTTCACTTGAGCATGTCACTTAGCATGTCACTGCTAATAACTCATTTTGAAGTAAGTTTTCTGATTTTAGTTAGTCTTACTTGCTCAAAATGTGTTATGCTTTTTCCATCCTGAAATCACTATCTTCTTTTGTAAAAGAAAGTTATCAGTATATGTTTTTCTTGGGCATCATTTTGCTAATGCCCCCTTTAAAACTACTGTACAGATTTCCACCAAAAGTCAGAAAGGTAAAACAAACCAAGTAATTTTTAAAAACTGGTGAAATGGCATCTATGCCAGATATTAGGGTTACTTCTGATGCTTTGGAGAAGAGAAGTTCATTTAGACTGAGGGACTAGAACAAGCCATAGGCTGTCACAGGCTTGCTTTGAGTGTTTGCCAGGTGTTCCCAGGCCATATTGCCAGTTTGCAATATAGGGTTACGAGGTTTTGTGACTTTATCTTTTTTTGATCGTGCCATATTCAAGAGTAAGAGGACTTCTGTAGGACTCAGCATGGCTGTATCCCCACTTTGGGCAAGGCTGCTAGGCATCACCTTAGTAATAATATGCAGGTGAATGTCTCCATCTCTTCCAGTGTGGCTTGCACAGAGAAGCATTGTCTTTTTCTCTGGCAGATATGCAATGACACCAGACTAGACAAGGCACTATATGCTCTGTACGGCTTAGTAGAAGTGAACATATCTGACAATTGAGTTCATCTTCTTAAACTTAGTGCCAAGGATGCTGAATGTCAGTCACCCTAGAGACACTTAGAGGAACAGGAGATTACCCTGCTGTCTGAAATGGGAAGTTTCAGTGTATGAACTCTCTTCAGTGTCCCACAAATGCACTGACTAGCTGAAAGTCTACTTGGGAGTTGCCCATTTCTCAGGTCATGCTTACATTTGGACTTGACCTTATGCCTTGTTTTGCTTATATCCCTTTAATGTGATCTTACAGAAAAGAAAACTAAAATAGGTGACTAGCATTGTCGCTTCATGATGGAGACTCAAAATAGTGTTGACCAGACCTTTTAACACCTTTTCTGTCCAACAAACTGAAACACAAAAATAAACGTTTTTTTTCTTATATTAAGAAGTTACTGAAATATATCAGTGATGCCTGCAATCTGAGTAAATTACACTAAGATATCTCTGTATTATTTCATGTATTGAGGAATATACAGTTTGGTGCCATATTTATGGATTAACATGCAACAGTAGTCTGTGGTCATGTAATAAAAGACTTTCTAAACTACAGGCACACAGGAGACTGCTAGCTATATGATCTTTAATAAAATTTCTTAAAGCTTTTCTGTGCAAACAAATGATCTATCTAAGAACCTCACGAACCAAGCAAATTCAGTAACCTCTTTTTAATAACCAGTTTTGGCTGAAAGGGTATACTGTTGGGTAAAAATAGGCAAGAGTTGATTTGCTCTTATTTTTACTTTCTATTTTTAGTGAGAATGCTTACACATGAAAATAAAATCAGTGATTTCACATAATGTGAGCCATCGTTGAAACCACAGCAAAAGATTAATGATATTTTTGAGGACTATCAGAGTCACTGAGCCGAGAGCAATCACAGCAAAATTCATCTTTGAAAGTAACTGCTTCAGGAGGGCATAAACCACTGAAAATTGAAGGCTTAGATGGAAAGCTCAGTCACAATCAGGTAACTAACTCAAAAGTAGGTAATGACATGGTGTGTGGTGATCCATAAAACTCTCTCAGTGAGAGATGCATAGCATAAAATACACCAAGTTCACACTAGTTCCTCTGCTGAACACAGTGCAGCTACACCCAAGAGTAAAGACTGCTCTTGAGAAAGCTTCTCAGGCTACTGACCTCCAATGAAAGAGAAATCCATGCAATATTGACTCAGATAGGCTTTTATTCAAAAGGAGAAGGACAGCTATGGGGCCATATGAGACACCCTTTCTTCTGTTAATGGCTTGCTGGCCATGTTGTTGGATAATCAAAATGCACTGGATTTGTCTCTTAAAAAAGATCTTTCCCTCAAGTAGCAAGTCGCAGGACAAGAGTAAATTCCCCCAGGCGGCTGGAGGTTTAGATGGGATATTAGGAGGAATTTCTACTTGTGTGGGTGCACTTAATGGTGACCTGACAGTGCTGAGTCAATGGCTGGACTTGATGGTCTTAAAGATGATCTTCAACCAAAACGAATCTTAGATTCAAGCATTCCAAAAGCTATCCTGGATAATTTTTGGAGCTAAAATTGTCTAAACCATGTGCAGATGACAGCATACTCTGAACCTGGCTTTCTGGCTGTATCATCTAGTTGTGTTAGGTTATGCTGTCCTGTTCCACTTAACCTTATAAACAGTTTAAAAATAACAATGCAGGTAGGAGTCATTACCCAAGTACTTTAAAACAATTCTCAGAGGTGGACACCATGCAGTTTGTGTTTCCTCATGTGTTTAGAGAATAGTGAGGCTCATGTAACTCACATGATCTCCAAAGCTACGAGAATCCTAATCCAGATGACTTTCCATACCTCTCAATTTTTAAAGTAATTTAAAATTGCTGGCACCTGTGAAAATGCTGATACGGTCAAATATCGACACCTGTGTACATTTGGAACTTGCAATTTGAATCATCTTTCTAAAGTCAGGGAAGATGAGCGTTCTGTGAGTGTTTAGCATGCTGCTTTCAAACAGAGGAATCATTCTGGTTGTTCTGGTGTGTCAAGAGACATTATTGCTTGTAGAAGTTTTTAACCAAGAGTGGCTTTGTGTCACTGATTTCAAAAATCTTCTCAAAAAATCTTAAGGACAAAGACTGCAAAGAATTTCTTTCAAGTGAAATTCAACTTCAAGCATGAGGAAATTTATTTTAGGGAAAATACATGAACAAAACCTGTCAAACTGCAAATAATGGAAAGTAGATGTCTAGAGCAAAAAGTTTTGTGGTTTAATTAGAGATAGCAGAAGCCAGACTTTGTTACTTGGAACAGAAATGTGATCTCTGTTTCTTACTCTTGCTTTCTAAATAATCACAGGGGAAGGCAGCATCTTTCTAAAAATAAGCAAGACTTTATGAAGATGACTATTTACAGAGATAGTACTGTTGCAGCTGGTGCTCTATTCATGCAGATAGACCAGCATCTTGCTGGCGTTTTTAGTCCATGTTTCGGTTTTGTGTCATTCCTATTCCCACGTGAACCATTCATGTTCACATAGCTAATGTTCTCATCTTAATCAAGCAGTCAAAGTGACAGTAAGGACAGTGCTATGGTATGATGAACTACCAGGTCCAGAGTTGTAGCTCCCTCTCTCTCTCTATGTGCTAAAGGAATTAGTCGGCTGAGATGTGAACATTCAAGCCATTTGTCTCTGTAGAGTCATAAAAAGAAGTTATCACAGAAAGGATGGAAAAAGAAACCTGCAGAATATAAGGTGTTCTTTCAGTCAGTTGTAGGCAAAAGACTAGACAGCACCTAGAACATGGGAAGAAAGGGCAAAAAGAAGAATCTGTTTGAAGCAGCCAATGCCAACAGAAGGGCATGGCTCGCATCATGATGCAGCCCTTGAAAGAGGGCAGAGGCCAAAGCATTGGACTCTGCAGAAGCCAGGAGGATTAGGGAGAATTAGACACTAGCTCATTAGATACTAGCTTTGTGGACATCTGTGCCTGGGTCAAACACCCTTTGTTCTCTTATGTATTTGGTCTTTATGATGAGATATGCTTCCGCTGCCTCTTGCATCAAAGAAAGGTTCATCCCTCGCAGTCATTCTCACAGCTTTCACATTCCTCTGCTTGTTACTGGCTCTTTGGCTACAGAGCCATGTCCCACACTAAATTAGTGCAGGGATAAAGGTTTAAAAAACACATCTATTTCAGTCACTTAGGAGAGACAAAGAATTTCCTTTGTGTTTTTTACTGATACTGCTGGTGAACAGAGAGGTTTGCTGATTGCAGAAGATTATCCTGTTTCTTATAGAGGAACTGAGTCAGAGAAGAATTTCCTGCTCCTTGAGGAGATGCCAGATTTCCTCTCTGACCTGGCCTTCAGCAGCCTTTAATAAAATCACAATCGCAGCGGAGCTGGTTTCTCCAGTCAGATTAGGATCACTGTTCAGTGGCAGCACTGATGGATGTACTCTCACAGCCAAAAGACCAGCAACATCTTGGGCTGCATTGTGGGTGTTGCTAGCAGGTTCAGTGAGGTGGTCCTTCATCTCTGCTGAGCACTGCTGAGACTTCTCTGGAGTACTGGGTCCAATTCTGGGCTGTCCAATACTAGAGGAGACATAGACATATCAGAACAAGTCCATCAAAGGGCCACAAAGATTATTGAATTACTGGACCATCTCTGGTATGGGGGAGACTGAAAGGAACAGTTCAGCCTGGGGAGTAAAAGAGTCAGGGGAATCTTATGAATGTATATAAATAACTGATATGGGGAGAAATGAAGATGCAGCCAGGCTTTTCTCATTGTTGCCCAATGATAGAAATGGAGACAATGGACACAAACTGAAACACAGGAAATTCCATCTAAGCATAAGAAAAACTTTTAAACTGTGACTGTGACCAAGCACTTACCCAGAGAGGTTTTGGAGTGTCCATATTTGGAGATATTAAACCAGTCAGGCAAAGTCTCAGGCAACCTGCTACAGTTGAGCTTGTGCTGAGCAGGTGTTTGGATTAGGTGATCTTCAGAGGTGTATTCTAACCTCACCCTCTCAGCGGTTTGCAGGTTTCTTCAAGTATTAAGGACACAGAGTGTATCATTAGTAAGTTTGTAGATGACTCAAAATTAGGTGCGAGTGTTCATCTGCCAGAGGGTAGGGAAGCTCTTCACAGAGACTTGGATAGATTGGAGCAATGGACCAATGTTAATGGCACAAGCTTCAATAAGGCCAAGTGCCAGCTCCTGCACTTGGGCCACAACAACCCCCTGCAATGCTAACAGGCCTGGGGAGGTGTGGCTGGAGAGCCGTGTGGCAGAGAGGGACCTGGGGATTCTAACTGACAGGAAGATGAATATGAATCAGCAGTGTGCCCAGGTGGCCAAGAGGGCCAATGGCATCAAAGCTCATATTAGAAATAGTGTGGCCAGCAGGAGTAGGAAGGTTATCATCCTCCTGTACTCAGCATTGTTGAGGCACATCTTGAATATTGTGTCCAGTTTTGGGTGCCTTAATACAAGAGAGATGTGGAGGTGCTGGAGCAGGTACAGAGGAGGGCAACTAAGCTGGTGAAGGGCCTGGAGAATAAATCTTACGAGGAAAGACTGAGAGAGCTGGGGCTTTTTAGTTTGAAGAAGAGGAGGCTGAGAGGAGACCTCATCACTCTCTACAACTACATGAAAGGACATTGTGGAGAGGTCGGTGCGGGTCTCTTCTCACAGGCAATTAGTGATAGAACAAGAGGAATGAGTCCAAGTTACAACAGAGTAGGTTTAGACTGATATTAGGAAACGTTTTTTCGCAGAAACCATGGTCAGGCCCTGGAATAGGCTTTCCAGGGAGGTGGTTGAGTTGAGGTGGATGTATTTGAAGATCATTTGGATGAGGTGTTCAGGGGTAAGGTTTAGAGGGGAACATGTAAGGTAAGGTAGATCGTTGGACTCGATGATCCCAGTGGTCTTTTCTAGCCAGAGTGATTCTGTGATCTCTTGAAAATGCCTGTTTCATCTTTAATGTTTAGGTTCCTTTGAGCTGCCCTCCATCCTGTCATAGACTGAAAATATCAAGTAGACCAACTGCTCTGCTTTCTACAGAGGACCATATGTTTGTTTTAGCTGTGATCAATAAAAAGATGTTCAGTGGGTGGTTTCTGTCATTTGAAGTGGTTTGGTTGTATGAGGCCTGTGCCAAAACCCTTGGAATAAACAACCCACCTGTTTATGGTTTTGGTACTTTCTGGAACACTGTACCATTTGTGTCCATAAGTAATGAGCTTCAAAACAGTAATCCAAGACTTTTTGGGTTATGGGAACCCAAGGTGCGGCATGACCTGTCCTTACCCTTCAAATTTTTTGTTTTTCATGTGATCAGCCTTGTCCTTTAACGCTTTTGTGTGTGTCCTTGATACATGTGTGATTATTAGGCTTTTCCGGCTGTCCACTTTACCTGAAGGCTTCTTTGAATTTTGTTTCTTATCCCATGTAAGCTATTTCTTGAAGACCTCAGGTCTGTGTTGCGTGCCAGTAGGAGAAAACTTCATAGTAGATACAGCAAAGAGATCAAAAGACAGCAAGTACAACATTTTTCACGTAGCATGAATAATTGCCGTGGTTCCAATTAAAGATAATAAGCTTTGGATAATAAACACCTGAAAAATATAACCTTAAGTGATATTGATTGATACAAATTTTGAAGTTATTTGTTGGGCATTTTTACTGTTTATCTGCCCTTTCTATTGATACATCCACTTTATACACTTCATGTATACAATGATGTGATATTTTTTCATAATAAATGCAAGGGGTTTTGTATGTGATTATCCTAAGTATTTTACCCATGTTATAAGTGTTCAGGAAATGTAGCAAGCTGACTTTTATCTTTAATTTTCAAATTTAATTTCAGAACAATAGTAGTCTGCTTAGTGAAGTTGATTTTCACCAACTAAGACTCAGTTTTGAACTTGATTGTGTTCGTAAATGCTTTCTTGTTTCTGCTTCTGACAGTGTTTGGAATACCGTGTTTTCTGGAGGTCCTCTGATGCTCGTGCTTCCTAGAACCTCAGATGCATAAGTCACATTTTTTCTAGTGGAAAGGAGTTGAATTCCCTTAGAAACACCCGGATTGGTGCAAAAGGGAAAAGAGAAGCTTTGGGCTAGGAAGGTAGAGGAAAATGCCTGGGTGCAGAGGAAAGGAGGAACAAGGAAAAGGCAGGGCAGGGCAACAGGTATGATTCTGCCCTTGCCACTGCCTGCTGCTGTTTTGCTCAGTGGTGGGATGAAAGTACACCTGGATGACAAGGGTTTCCTTCCTTATCAGGTCTGTCTCACCTGAGTAGCCTGTGGAAATCCTCTGGGATTCTTGGGTGGAAAGGTGATGCTGCTCGCTGATAACACTTTTCAGACAAGTGGCTTTTAATTGATTTCTGTTCCCAGTGTAGCCCCAGCATAGAAAACCATACAAGGAGACGGGATCAGAGCTGATGCCAGGGGATGCTGTTGGTGTGCTGGTTCTCATCTAGCCCATCCTGTTTGTCTTTTCTACGGACATGCTATCATGCTATGGCTTGATTTCAGTTACTTTCTATCACTTTAACCTCTGAGACAGTGATATTTAAACACCAGCCAATGGGAAGGCAGGTAACAGAAGGCAGGGACAGCTGCGCCCACTGCCTGTTGGACATATCTGCAGGGACCAGGTCATTCTGAACCCAGTCAGGAAATCCCAAGACAGGAAAATTATTGAGCTTTGCCTTCAAGCAGCCTGCAGGCTGGAGCATGGAGAGGTGAGCCTCAGCACCACCCCTCCTCTGGGAATAGGGACCTGGCTGCGATTTTCCTCGGCCAGGCCAAGGTGCTGTGAGTATTACCAGGGAATTAGGTCAGGAATTAGGTATCCATGCCCCAGGGCTGGGGCTTTGACAGCTGAAGTGCATCCCTTCTTTTAGGTACACAAGTGCGAGATTTTGGCTCAGGCTTACATTAATGCACCTGAGGCTATGCAAGTGGAGTGTCTTGACTGGGATTTTTACAGGTGTGTATACTTAAATTTATACTGAAAGTGTAAAACCTTGCAATTAGGAGAAGTGTTTCGCCAGGTTGTCTTAGATGTAGGTGCAGAGCATGCAAGTATTCACTTGCATTAGTCAGATCAATAATTATTTGAAACAAGCCAGTGGAGCTTTGCAGAGATTGCTCTGTGTTCCTCATGACAAAAGCAGGTAATGTATAAATGAGACCTCTGCTCAGGCGTCCTCCGCATTTAATAACCTTCAGCACCAGGATTTCCCCGTAAGTAGTTCCTGTAGGTAATCATCCACAGATAGAGTTTACTTTATTTATCTATCTCTGCTTTTTCTTCTTAAACCTGTAAGTCACTACACTGTGCAGAGCATCCCTCCTTTCCACTTCCCTTTGTAGAGTCAGAGTATCCTGGGATCAGAGCCTCGCTCCATGGAAGAATGTGGGGAGGGCAATGGGGTTTTCCACCTCTGCCCTTCTCTTCCATGATCAGCAGGTCCAAGGCAAAGCAGAAAATGTCACAGTAGTCACCACCAGCATTATGACTCTTTGTTTTTAATGGGATTCACTCTGTTGCTCTGTAGATTAAGTTCTGAGCTTAGCCTCCTTTGTTCCTCTTTCTTGGGCTATAAATACCCTGATGACCATCACCTCAGATGTACCTGAGACAGATAACATATGCTATGAACTGCACCAGAAAAACATCACATGACTCCAAGTCTGCTATTGTTATAATGTTGAAGAGGTTTTTCTCATTGAGTTTATTACAGTATTTTTAAATGTGTAACCAGGATGGCACTAGTCTCACCAAAGATTTGTGCACCGTGTTCTGGGTCAAAATCTGTGATGTCTCTATAAGGCCATACTACCTGGAGTCTCTGCAGTAGCACTAACTGGGGCACCATAAAAGTGAGCAGGTGGATTTCCCTTTTTTTGGCATCTATTGTGCTAGCAAGTGGTAGATGACTTGTTTGGAGAAACATCCACCAAGATTTCCCCAATTTTCAAGTGTTTTCCATGGTGATATGCTGCGGCTCAGGGTGCAAGACCAGACAAACCATCTGCAGTTTTCCAGTTTCAAGCTGTCTGTCCTTTGGGGCTGTGGTGGTTGGGAGATTCTTGCTGTCTTACAAACTGCTGCTGGGCTGGGAAATGCTTCAAAGAGATTAAAAGAAGCCATAATTTTTTCATTTAGGCTTTCCTGACCATTTTTGGTTCATCACTGCCCTCATTCACTGTGGTGTTCAGTCTGTAAAACAGAAAGGAAACAAGAAAAGATCGTATTGCTCTTTATTGCTTTACAAATGAGAATCTCACCAATGTTTCAGTGAGAGAGTGAATGGGCCACAAGATGTTTTGTTCCAGTGGACAGGATTTTTGCTTAAAAACAGCTTTTTCAATGATAAAATGCAATTTCAATAAAACTCAGGTTTTTTGTGAATTAGTGAGCTGAATTAAAAACTGTTTGATACAAAAGAGATGCAAAGAAATTTCTCTTTCTGGAAAATGTTTTGTTCTGAAAACTTCAATTTAGAATTAGTCTGAGTTGCCTTCTATAAGTTTTTTTTATTCTTGTTTCCTTATATTGTGACATGTTAGTAGCATTAGCTGGCGTTTCACCCACAAATAACTTGTTTCATAGAACACAAATAGGAGACCCATCAACCTGGAAAATAGGTAATTCTGAAGTCAGTACCTCTTCGCTGTTACCCACATGAAATGATTACCTCATTTGGTTGGCCTATGCCATGTCATTCACTAATAGGTATACAGAATATCTAATACAAAGTTTTTAATTTTCCAAACAACAAACTAGTAAAGATGAAATGAACTAAGAATTCAGGGGACTGTTCCCAGGAGGCATTTTGCCTCTGGTGTCTGGGTGTTTAATTCATGAGCAGAGGCTATTGCCTGTGGCAGTGGGAGCAACAATGGAAATGATGGGATAAGCTTTTTACAATTTTTAATTTAAGTTGCTTTTGTGAAGCAAAAGTTTATATAATTGTATTTCTTTAAAAATTATAAAATTGACTCTGTCTTAGGGAGAAGGTTCATGTAATCTTCAGCTCACTTGGAAAGCCTATTGGTGACTTCTCTAGTTTCCTTTTTGTGTATTTTTAGAAATGCTGACCCAGAGAGATCTGTAAACAAGGGAAAAACCAGGTATACACAGAAAAGTAAGTACAACATTGTCAGGTCAACACTGCTTCTCTGAACTTGTATTTGATACCCTTTCACAATGTGTATTCATAATAGGTGTTAAGAGTGCTCCCCCTTGGTTAGCAACACGGCATCAAATTCGTGGCTTCTATTAGCAGTTTTGTCAATGTGTTTAGGACAACATCGTACATTCTGTGCCTGATGGACCAGGGAGAAGAATGACTGTTTTTCTACAAAATGTGTTTAATTTTTTTTAAAGTAAGTGAGCCCCTTGTTCTTTATGATCAGAGCTAATCTCCATGCCTTGTTAAGTATTCACTGTGTCCAGCTGCAGAGGACGTTTGCGTGTTGGATCATCACCACAGCAAATCTTCAGAGTATGAACAAGGAACAGACACTATGCACCTCCCATGTCTGCAGGTTCCAATCTGAGACTGTTGTCCAATGTGGACCCATTGTGGTTTTGCACTCTGCATGGTGCTACCAGATTAACAGTGATTTCGTGCTGGATTTTGAGAGGAGAGTTACTTCTGATTACAAATACCAAGAGTTTTGAGGGTACAAATAGCCTTGAGAACAATTTTTATATTTTGTCATCCAAACATGGCCTTTGACATGAAGACATGTGTGTTTAGACCAGTTCTAATATCTATTTTTAGTGTGTTTAATACATGACGTTCTGTAAAATCTTCCAAAATACATCAAGCGTATATGTATCTCAAGAGAGTCTGTTTCTACACCATCAGTATGTACCACAGCAGTTGTGGTAACTGACAAACAACTGTGATGTAGTGCTGCAGCACAACTGTTTCCAAGACATGACATCTCCTCATCTCAGTGTCATAAACACTGCTTTCATCAGATCATGCAGTCACTGTTTAATGGCTGCAAATGGAAAGTTCAGTCCAAAAATGGATGTTTTTTGCTTTCTGTTAAGTTGTGTGAAATTTGAACTCTGGCAACCTGAAGTGACTCAATTGCCACATGTAGATCAGTAAGTCACAAGGTCTGAAGCAGCAACAGTGGATAACTGTGAGGATCACCACACTGCATGATACTCTCCGTTCTGCCTTGCCATTTGTCCCTCTCAGAAAATAGTTGTGTTTTGGGCTAGGGCTGTCCCAGGCTTTCCTTTTCGTCTTGGCTCCAGGTGTAACCAGGAACCTGGCCATGTGCTTGCTAGTCTCAAAGTTTTGTCATGGGTAGGACAGGACACAGCAGTGCAGTGAGCAGATCTTGCACACTTCTTGTTATGGTTTGAATTCTGGTTTGTGCTTCTCTGCAAAGGAAAAAAAATCACACCTCTGCCCCTATCTTCCTCTTCCCATTGAAACTGGAGCAAGGAGGGTGTAGGGGAAGGGGAGGGAGGTTTTTCTTTAAAAACAGAGAGCGATTTATGGTTTTGCTCTCTTTTGGAGCTCTTCCTCGGGACAGGAGCTGTGATGTAGCTCATCCAGCTTGTGGCCTCAGCACCATGATGGTGAGTGGCCACCAGACCTCCCTC
This sequence comes from Rhinopomastus cyanomelas, assembly GCA_013400115.1. NCBI lineage: Eukaryota > Metazoa > Chordata > Aves > Bucerotiformes > Rhinopomastidae > Rhinopomastus > Rhinopomastus cyanomelas. The sequence goes on from VXBP01008900.1 coordinate 33,642, forward strand.
ACCCAGCTTGTCTGTGCCAGGGCTGAGATGTAGAGAGTGGAACAGAGTAGCCCTGGTTCCACCCATTCACCACTGCCTGCCAGAGCTTTGGACTCACACTGGCATCCCTTCCCTGAGCTGCTTCGTTGCCTGATAGATTCTATCAGAGAGCTGGTTGGTGCATTTAAATTCCTCCCACCAACCCCAAGACCGATCAAGGTCACCTTTTCAATCTGGGACAAATGATGCATTGGCCAAGAAAGGCCTTGAGGAGGCCAGACCTCTTGTTTCAACCTGCTACAACTGGTGGAGATGCTAGGGGTGCAACCTTATACACACCAAGGCCTTGTTTCAACCTGCTGCAATTCTCTAAACCATCATTTGACTGTTGATCATGATGAGGCTGCTTGCAAAGACCAAGGTGCCAATGGTTTTTATACCTGTTTCCTAACATGCATCATACCATGATGCTCCTTGAGAATTCCCTGAACTTCAGGGAGAATTTAAAGGAGGATGGCAGTATAAACCTCTAGCTCTTTGCTCTCGTTTTCCCTGGCTTAAATTTGTATTTACTCCTCCAATGGTAATTTATAGGCCATCAGTATTTGGCTTTCTGTGTCTCTTTCATCATCTGCAAACCAGTGGCGGTAGTGTTTTGTAGGGCTGGGTGAATAATTCATGGTGTGACTCCTTATTAAACAGATGTTGCCTCTCTGTTTGCAGACAGTCTGAAAATGGATTGCATTTTTTCAAATTTGTTAGTTCTTCCAAATTATTCACGAAATACCTTCTGTAAATAATTTTATTGTCCTATAGTGCATTTAGATTATAAATTTCAAGCCTACCTTATGTGAGTTTGTCGTTGCTGGCTAAAATTTGTTATTTCAGCAACTGTGCCTCCCAGAAAATTCGTCTTGTAGAACCTCTTCAGAAAATGATACAAGCACAGCACGAATATGTTAAGAGTGAATGTTGAGGGAGTGTCCCATTTCCTTTACTACTGGTGCACTCTATGTTGTGATGATTGGAAAAGTGTTGTCTCAGTGTGGAATGGTGCCTAAGTGAACAGCAATGCACCAACCCCAGCTTCCCTTTCATGCTTCTCCTTTACAGAGAAGGTGATATGTGGTGGCCCAGCAACTGGTTTAGTGAAGGGCAGAAGGCAAGCACAAGAGGTGGTACTTTGCTGTGCTAGGAGTCCACCCAGGCAGAGATCCATGAGACTAAGTCTGTGCTAGTAAAAACAGTGGGTGAGGGCCCAGCAAGCATGTAGAATGACATGTTTTGCTTTCATCTGTATGGCTGAACTTCATTTCAAAAGATGTCTTCACTGACTTGGAGACTTGGTTTGTGAAGAGTGATAGTCTTGAAATCATCGCTGGGAGACTTTCCTGGGAGGCCAAACCTATGCCACAGACTGTAATGGCAGCACAGATGTGTGGATCTTGGGTACTTTCCAGTACCTCCAGAGGACACTACAAATTCCCTGCAATGGGCAGGGAGCCCTCCCAGGCCTTTCACAAACAAACCCTCTACCCCGAAAAGGGGTTCAGAGCACAACCCTCAGATCCTCAGTGCTGCTACTGTTTCTCCAACATATGCCTTCTCCACAGCCTCCCCCAAAACTGGTTGGGAGGAAAGGAGAGGAATGCCATTTGCAGATCCTTCAGTCCCAGGTGAATCCTACTGATTATGTGGAAGATGTCATGTCCCAATCTTAAGAAAACGGAAGGGTTCCAGGTTCATGGATTCCCTTGGTGTCAAATTCAGGAGACTTACTCTATAGGTCCACATGAAGGTCTGAGTTTACTGAGATGATCAGATTCCGAACTCAGAAGGCGTAGAAATCACTAAAGTTACTAGATGCCCAACTCAGAGGATAGAGAAGAGGAAAAGGGGAAAGGGAGAAGAGTTAGGAGGCCAGATCATGACTCCAGACCGCAGGACTGAATCCCCCACCCCACTTCACTGCCTCACTCTGCATATCTCTGGCCATTGTATTAGTTTCTTGACAGCAGGTGAAGTGGTGAGAATAGGTGATGTTTGCTTCCTCAGCTTCACAGATTTTCTGCATGTCAGTCTCTCATCCTGACTGCAGACTGAGGAGGGCTGATGGTGAAGTGACTAAGCCGTTTGAATCTCTCCCCTTTTTTATATTAACTGCCAGGGGTGTTCTTCTCCCACCAACAGCAAGTGAGACCCTATTCCTGAAGTCCCAGTCAAAGCAATGGCCAGTAAGTCTTTGAGAGACAGCAGCTCACCACATTCTCAGGGCTCAGGCATAGTTCTTGCCAACAGGTTGGCAGAGCCAGCGGCAGAGTGCAGGTCTCCCCTGTTACCCTGCTCACAAGTTATTACAATTGCTTGAACAATCTTGTTAATCAAAGTTTGATAGAGCTCATCACATGTAGTCCTTGTGCAACCTTGGCCAGAAGGCAGTCTACTGGGATTTTTTTTAGGTAAGAGCAGTTGAAGCTTCAGGCATAAGGAAGAGAGAAATTAGGGTCTCTTGAACATCGTTTATATATTGATATGTAACCCTTTCGTGACTGTACCTATCACTGTCTAAGATTTCCTTTTGCATTTGAGAGAAATAAATACATAAAAGAGCCAGGAAGAGAGTCACGTGTGTTATCGGAGGGTTGGGTGCTGACTAGCCACCATTTCTTATATTAAGGAACATAACACAAAATGTCTTCTAGGCATAGGAATATGCAGGGTCAGTTTGAAAGACCAGAACATCAGTGCTGCTCCTGTTGTAGCTACGTGGGTATTGCTGCTGATCAATATTGTGCAGTTTGTAAGCTGTTAAATTCTGTATTCAGCTTCAAATCAAATATGTTGGTGGAAGGGACAAGTGTGATTGTAGGCTTGCTTGTGACCTTTACAGTAGCTTGGTTTTGCTTCATGTTTTGTCAGAGATAGTGGGGGGGGGGGGGAA
>VXBP01008900.1:43371-65523 GCA_013400115.1 Rhinopomastus cyanomelas
CCCTCCTGGTCCTGTAAGGAGTGGAGGCTCTTTTTACCCTTCTTTTTAGCATTGATAAATTTATAAAAATGCTTTTGATTATCTTTCACAGAGGTGGCCAGCTTAAGTTCTAACTGGGCCTTTGCCCAGTTGTGTGCATCTTGTTTTGCTGGAGTAAATGTATGTAAAAAGGAATGTGTCCAGACAGTGAGGAGTAAGAGCTGACAGGGATTGTCAGGTAGTCAGACACACAGTGACAAGGAAGAACAAATTCTGGCAGTGGAGAGAAGATGAAGAGGGAAAATCTTAGCTAATCCAGCAAAAGCAGAGGAGGAGTATAGAAAGAGGCTGACCTCACACACCCAGGAGGAAGGAGTGGGAGAATAACAACTAGTATAAAACAGGTTTGAAAGAAATAGCAACCCCCTTAATGGCTTTGCAGCTGGTGAATTATTCAGATTAATTATTTCCAGTCCTGCACTCTGTCCCATCTGCTTCCTACAAGCAATAAACAGATTTGGTTTATTGAGAGTAGGAACCAAGCAGGAGACACTTGGGTTTGGACAGTACAATGGCATGAATTTTGGTGCTTAACTGAGATCTGTGACATCAACAACCTCTTGTAACCTTTTTTTTCTTGAGAGCTTTTCTAGGATTCAGGTATCCTGCAAAGTCTGTGGATCTCTCACAGTCTTCATGGCCTGGGTGAGGGGAAGTATGACTGGACTGTTGGAGGCTGACATACAGATGAGACCTAAGAATGCGCTTGAACCAGGAATATCTGGTTTGATCTCAGATGAACTGTGTCTGGATAACGGCATTTCAGAGTCGACATTCCATGACGGCTTTTTTTTTTTCTGTTTGACAAAAATAATACTTCTGAAGGGTAGTTCTGGAGAAGTATGACTGACTGGCATTAATCAGGTTCCAGCTGTCATTAATCCTCAGGAAGTGGTGTTCCCACTGCAATCCTCTCTGTTATATTCATACCAAACTCAACAGAAATCTGCAATAGTTTTGTGGCTTAGTCTGCATAGTTCATGTTTCCGTCACAAAGCCTCATCTCCTGGTGTTGGGTACAACTCCATTGTTTTCTCTGACGCTTCTCTGGACCCTGTGAAATTGCCTTAGCAAGAGCTGAACTGATCACCTGTTCTTGTGTGTGCATCTGAGTGTGTGCCTGCCTACTAGCAAAGTGGATAATGTATTCTAACTGTATTATGTTGTCTTACAACAGAAAACATGTGAGTGAGAGCAGCCAGAGGCAGTGCAGATGCAGAACGGTCTAGTAATGCTGTCATAATACTGGGTGTAATATTAAAGTTGAACAAAAATATTAAAAAAATTAGGTAGGAGGTTTTAGGTCAGGCATAGCCCTGAAGAGAGAGCAATAATGTTTCCTATCAACTCACCAGAGACATCAGTACAAAATGGGGAGTGATCACCTGAAGTCATGAGTGCAGAAAAGGAGTTGTCAGGGGATCAACTACCATTAAAACCAGCTCAGTTTCTGCAGCTGTCCTGTAATGTAGTTTAATTTTTTGGGGGGAATCAAAACAAAACAAAGCAGAAACCCAGTTTTCTTTGGAGAATTATTTGTAATCCTGGGTTTTACTGTGTAGCCTCATTTACAACTTAAACACATGTAGAGGGAGAGGAAGCTGCATGGCAGGGAAAGGAGGGTTATGGGCTTTCTACATGCACCTGACTCCTCTACCAGAAAAAAGGCACCATGCTGCTTCACCCCACTCAAGATTGAGATTATTTTTCTTCTGGTTTAGATTTCCCAGGGTTTTCAGACAAGAAAAATCCGGGGATGTATTTTACAGAAAAGTGAATATAACTTTTATTAACAAGAGCATTTAGAAAGAAAAAACATAAAAAACAAACCAAGCAAATCATCCACATGTCAAAAAAACCTACAAAAATTAAAAAAGAACCCTTACACTTCTCCTCACTGAGACAGAAAAGCCCAGCCTTCCCCTGCAAGTGCCAGCTGTGCAGAAGCAGAGGGGGAAAGAAAGGTAAAAATAAAGGAAAGGTAATAAGATACAATAAAGACAAGAGTAAGGAAAGAAAGGAAAAGGGTTAGTGTGGGAAGAAATTATTTAATCCCCAGAGAACTGGATGAGGAGATAAGGGGTGGGGGGAGGCAAGGAAGGAAAAAGTCAGAGTTATAGGGCAAAGGACAGAAAAATGTCATCCAATTCCTGAATAAGGGACACATGAGCCACATGTGCAGCAAGTAGACCTGAAGCCAGGCAGCACAAGGCATGACCTGTTCAACCCTTGCATGCCATGGGAATGAATATGATTGAGTCCCCAGATTGTCACACCTGGGATCAGCCTGCAAAACTAACACATGACAGTAATGAAAATGCCAAATGTAATTTTGCAGGGTTTTAACAAGAATATTCACAGTTAAGTGAAGCTGGTTCACTTTGGCAATGTAACACTCAGTTTGGGGTGTCAGGCTTCAAAATATAGAGGCAAAATACAAAGACTACAAAAATGGTACAAAGTTAATTCTTCTTCATGCTACCTAAATTCCTTATCTATGAGTCCAATATGTCCTTTAAAGAGAACCCTCATTCTGTATCAGATTCTCCATGTATTAGACCCTTCTGCTGAATGCAAGTGAAAAAAGAAGTGAAATATATATTCCCAAGCTCCTGGACAGAGGGGCATAAGGAGTTGGTTTTGTTCTCCAGAATCTCATTAGGAATTGTTCTGGTGTGAAATGGGTGTTCCCTGAGACTGCTGTGGGTTAAGGCAGCTTGATGAAGTCCTGAATCTTTACCTATTTGGCAATGACTTAATTGTAGAAGTTTAGAAGACACTTAATCTCACAGATACCCGCTGTACATCCAAGAACTGTGTTCATGGGAGGATATTTGCATAAGAAGAAGGTGGATAGCTCTGCCCATAAGGCAAGAGAGAGTCTTATTGAGGTTACACACATTAAACTTAATTACCTCAGTAGATACTAGGATTTCACACTTGATTGGCCTTGAAGTGAATGAGACTCATTCTGTTTAACTTATTGTACACTTGAGTCTGGAGCTAACAGCGTGAGGCAAGTACATCAATATGCCACTTTCGACAGGGGACATGTTCCTTTATAGTGTGGAAACAATAATAATAAGAGACATAATTGGACTTGATGATCTATGAGGTCTCTTCCAACCTTGATAATACTGTGATACTGTGATACTGTGATAATGAATAATTTTTTTTTTTTAAAACAATTGATCTAATAAGGAGGGATGTCAGCACGAACATACAGACTAAACATACAGATTAACAGCATGTATGGCGTGGAGGACAAAAGGGCAGGAACAGGGTCATCAGCATTGTCTTTGAGCAACTGTCCTTTCAGGTCATGTTTTGAAAGATCTCACTCCAGCTCATGAGTCTGAAACATCCAGTTAAATCTTTCAGTGTGACTGTTCTTGCTGCCTCTCTCTGGGTAGTTACTTTTCCAGTCCAAATCATTCAAGCAGATCGAGGCTGAATGATGGAAAAAACAGGGTAATAGTCAGGAGATCCATGTTAATAGGAAATCAGTGATGGAATTCTGAATTGTGGCTACAGAAATGACAGATGGCAGGGTGTTGCCAAATGTTGTAGCAATAACATAAGGTCCCCAAAGAACAGAGAGGGAGAGTTTATCCAGAAGAACGTAATAAGAAAAAATAGTAGCTAATAAAATTTTGGGATTGTTTATTATTTTACTGCAACTGGAAATGCAGATTTGTTCTATGTGTTCCACCATGAAAAGAAAAGACATCTCTGCATTTTCACATGTCCTGTGAGTAGTGTTTTAGTATCAGCAACTGAAAAACGGAAAAAAAGCTCTATAAACCAGTTTTTTGAAAGTGCACTTCCCCACCCCCCCCCACCAAAGCAGTCTGTGGTGTAGGGCCTCATATTTCTGTTTACTTTTATATGTTGTCAAAGTCATGAATCAGGGATTGACATCTCGCTGCAGATAGGCTGCAGGTAAAGAATGCTGTTTCTATAGACATGCACATATGTTCCAGTAAACACCAGATCTAAAGGTTTGAAGCAGATCATGCTGTGTGCACCAGGTAGTGATACTGTGTAATTTTTTAGTGACATTGGCTAATTTCTGGGAGATCTGAGCAGCTGTTTCTGAACAGCACACAAGCTCTTCATATGGAGGTCACAGTAGCCTCACTGACAATAGTTTTCTCTGGGTTAATATTTCTGTGTTCATGTCGGGAGGATAAATAAGGGAAACGTCTCAAATAAGGTCAAGGCTGATAGCTGGGCTCGGAAAATTTTAAGAAGTGATGGAACCAGTCTCCGCTCCATAAGAATCACTTCATGCTACTTGCTTTGTTCTCAGGGACTTCTGTGGTCTCTTTATTTAGAAGAAAAACAAAACCAAAACTAAGCAGCCCCCCATGAAAAAGAAATAAAAGAAGAAGAAAATTCTGATTTTTACAGGATTTTCTGATACGGAGTACCAGCAATTGGCCTAAGAGAGGGAATAGTGTGGGACTTTGAATTCACTAGCAAAAAAAAGCTACACAGCGAATGCCAACAATCTGCAGCCTTGCGAGTTATGCTGAGAAAAGGGTCCAGGTCATCCTTGCAAATTCCCCCAGGGTAAAGCTGCAGCTTGAAAGGAAACATGTGGTACTGTTTGTGTTTGTTGCTTCGAGCTGGGCTGAGGACAATCCTCCTAGGAGTTCACATGGAAAATGCCATGCAAGATCATAGCACCATCTCCAGTTATATGGAAGAGCTTTCACAATGGTATCGTCTTCTCTTGACTCCTGTAGGAAGTTGTTATAGGTGATCTAAAGCCCGGCACTCCACACCGCGTGAGCGTTGGAGCATATGGCTGGGCAGGGAAAGGACGACCCAGTATGCCCAGAGATGTGACCACCTTATCCCAAGGTAATGCTATGTGCATGGCTTTCTGCTACAAAACTTGCCGGATAACCAACACGTTTTGTTTTATGTAACACAACACATAAATCTCTGTCATTGCAGTATTCTAATATTTTACTTCTATTTTTCCACAAATGTGGGGTTTTAGAGGGCCAACAAGAGAGGAGACAAGCCTATGAACTTGATTCCCAATTGTGTGGGTTTTGGGTTACCATGTGTATTACCTGTCCACTCCTCTAATGCTGTTCATGTGCATTTCTTCTGGCTTAGATAAGTGCATGCCCCCTGCACCACCTTATCAGCCTCAGATCGTGGTAGTTTCTGATTCAGAAGTTGCACTGTCCTGGAAGCCTGGGGAGAATGAAGGAAGTTCTCCCATCCAGTACTACACGGTGGAGTTTATCAGGCAAGTTTGCCAGCGCAGTCTGAATTTCAGTGTTTCTGCACTTTAGGAGTTTTTATTTAAACTGTATGCTTAAATTACATGTAGGGACAATGACATTGTTCCTTTATTTACTATGCATTGCACTTTTAGTTTTCCTCTGTGCTGAATTACCATGGAAATTTTTAGACAAACCCCAAAATAACCTAATTTATTACATAATAACAAATAAGTTTTATCATCTGAGTGAAGCAAAGAAAGACTAATTTCATAGAATCACAGAATCATTAGAGATTGGAAGGGACCTCGAAAGATCATCTAGTCCAATCCCTCTGCCACAGCAGGATCACCCAGACCAAGTCACACAGGAATACATCCAGATGGGTTTTAAACTTCTCATTTGATCTGTTCCCTCTAATATAGGCATGGGTAATTAAGTTTCTGTTGTCATCAGATGCTGAGAACCATGTGTCAGAGCAGTTGTCCTGATCTGAAGTACACAACTGCTATAGGAAGTAGTCTGGGGATTGCAAACTCAGTGTGTTGGCTATTTTTTCCAACATGAGTCTTTGGGGTGTTGAGCTTTCAGGTCTTAGACTTGCTAACTGAGTTTACATGAAATGTTGCCCTTTCTGTTGAGCTACTCCTGAGAGAGGTGGGGAGGTGGCGTTGAGCTTGGTTTTTGTTCTCTTATGTCGATCTCTCTAAAACTTTCTGTAACAGAAGTCAACTGTGAAAGGTTGCCAGCCAAGTTGCTTTTGTAATATGCATGAAGGGTCAGGGAGAGGTGATTGTATCTTCATGCACAAACAAGTATTCATACCTGACTGTTCATGTGCTTGTGTATGCTAATGTCTCCATTCAAAGCTATTTATTTTCATTTGCTTGCTCCAATGTTTACTCTTGCAGTGAATGCAGAATTCAGCCTTTGGAAGTTTAATGCTTTGGGTGAGCGCTTGATGACAGATTTGAGTTGAGGTTCCTGGATAAGAACAGAGAATTGCTTTTTCCTGTACTCTGAACTATAAAGGTCAAAAGCACTTTCTTCAGTAAGAACTGTTGGTTTTCAGTTCTCAAAGTATGGTTACAGTCTAGAAATAGTGGCAAAAGGAATGACCAGGCTGAAAGCCTACTTGTGAACACTCTGTGTTTGAATCATGAAGGCTGAAGATGCCGTGTGGCCTTTATGTGAACTCTGCTGTAGCATTACCATGAAACTTCACCAATTTCGTATTTTGAACACAGTCGCTCTCTGAGCCTTTCTGTCTTTCACCAAACTCTTCTCTCTCATTGGCTCAGTGTTTGGATTTTGTTGTGTTCTGATTGACTGCACTTCTGTTGCCTCTGTGCTTTTACCAGAAATAAGAGTCTGCAGATTTGTCTACACCTCCTCATAGCACAAGGAGGAAAGCGAGCAGTATCATGTCTAGCCAGGGAGTGGAATGCTGCCTTCACTGCTCAAGTCAAAGATGCGAGTAATTTAAATGTCATTGTTTTATTAGTTTTAGATTTTGGGAAAGAATTTGCCAAAAGCACAATGTTTTGATTACATTGTTTAATTTGAGGTTTAAAACTAAGCTGAAAGTATTTGTTAATTCAGTGATTATGCTGTCTTGGACATGGAAGCTTGATTATATATTTAGAGAAATTCAATGAGTAATAAGCCCTAATGGTATTTGGAGGTAAGGATTTAAATTTCACTGTCTTTTGCTGTATACAGTTGTAATTACTGTGTAATTTATTAACACATTAATGAGCTAAAGCTGTTAAATTAAACCAATCTGGAACAAAAAAACCCCAGTAAAATTAGGTTTAGAATTAAGCTTCCTTGTTTCAAAGAAATGAAATGCTAACCTTTGTTTTTGCAAAATTAATTACTTTCTTATACAAATCTGTGATTTATCTTGGGTGCAGCACATGTTTCTAAAAACGATGACATTTAAAAAAGTAATTTCTGTCCCTTTAGAACCATCTTGATGAATTTAACTCTAGAAAAACTGTGCTAGGAGACTGAGATGAGGGAAGAAGCACTCTTTTAATTTGCTTCTCTGTGATGCTGGATATTAAAACCTCATGAAAACTCAACATCCTGATTGTTTGTGCATGCCAGAATCTAAACAGAGACAGAGCTAACCTTCAGTCTGCTTCTACTCAGGGTCCTAATTTAAGCACTTGCAAGGGTTTCCCTCAGGACTGTTTGATGCAGAGCAGTTTCAGATATAGGATGAGCTGAGCTAAGTCATGCTTTGCTCCGACATTAACTATAAGAAGACACTAAGGAGACTGCAATCCCAGCTAGGCTGAATGCTGAAGATCAGAATGGCCGGTGTAGGTCTTGCTATTCTCTGCACAGTTTATAGTAAAAGAGTGTTCTAAACCCCAAATAGCTAACAGTGTCTGTGAAAGCTTGCAGGCTCTATGTAAATAGCTTCTTGGTTTTTGATGAGAAACATTTAATGACGAACGGCATTCTTACAAAAGCACCAAATATACCAGCTTGCGTATTTTTTGTTAAAGATACTGTAAGAAATAAATGCTCAAAAATGTCTTCAATACTTTTGTTCAAATGCTCCAAATCTTCAATTTTTAATGTGTTTAATGTGTACCCAATCTTCTAAACATGGAGACTAACATCCTAATTTTTATAGTCAGGTAGTATCTAGAGAACCACAAGTTTTTCAAGCAGCGTATTCCCTTGAAGTGTTAAGTCATTTTCTTTTGATCTCCTTGGTATATAAATATAGTGAACAGCTTTCAGTATTAGTCTTGGCAAACAAGAGAAACTTCTCAATATTTCAGTAATGAGAGAAAAGTTTGGTTGTAATGAACTAGGGAAACTCTGCCAATAAAACTTTGGACATTCATCAATATACAGATGTCAGGGTGCAGCAGATTCGGAATAGGGTTGTAGGAAGATTTCTTGATTAGTTTGAAGATCTCTGCCCCCTCAAAAAGTTGTATCCCTGAATCCATTCCAAGCTGACCTGTTGATCCCTGCTGCTGCACTGAACAAGACAGTCATGTTTAATTCTTTTTGCAAAGAATCTTAAACAACAGCTCTGACCAGGGAGATGTCTCTTGCAATGCCCAGCAAAACTACTTTTAATACTGTTTTCCTGGTTAATAGGTTAAACAGATACATCTACCTCAACAATAACTTCATTGTTTATCATGAAATGAAATCCTTGAAAGTGTAATTAATGATGAAACACTAGTGTAAGGTATATAAATTAGGATGTAAGTACTTAATAATCTTAGACAGCAACACAGGTCTATTTAATAAATGAATCCATTTAGAAAATTTGTGCAATGAATATTTTCCACAGCAAATAAGAATGTATTATACTTGTTATCATGTCTATTATTTTGAAGAATTTTTAAAAATAAAACTATAGAGATGAGTTTGCTCCTTGAGATGAGTGCAAACACAACACAAAAGAAGACTCAAAAACGTTATTAAAAATTGGTTGGCAAACAGGTCCTTCACTCTGTCAAATAATTTTGAGGTGATTTTAAGAAGTCCAAGTGACAACAAAATTGCTGTTGTCTTTATTTTAAAGATTTATTTTCTTCAGTTCCATCTGACCCTCCATTAAAATGTAAAAGAATAATCCAATTGTGCATTTAGGGCAGAATTCTGCCCTTAGTTTAGATCTATTCAGTCTTGCTGACTTTATCCATATATTTATTATCCTAAAAATTTAATCGCCGCATTCTTACTGCATGGTATTTCTGCACTGGAGATGCACAACTATAGCATAATGAGAAGAAAACAGCCATGGAAGTTGTCTGATTTCCCAATGAATGGGTACCTTGTTCAAAGCGGCCCTGTAAGGTATTGGCCAGCGAGGAAGAACTGCAGAAAGATGGGAGAAGTGGCATCAAAATCAGCTTCCCAATGTAAAAGCTGACGCAAATAGATTTGATGCAAAAAAGGACTGCAGAGACAATTTTCAACAAAACATTCCCAGTTCGGAAAACGCAGGAGCTTGCTGGCCCTGGATGCAGTCACCAGCTGAGTTTGTTGTGTTCCTCTCTCCATCTGTTTGCCATTTTTTTTCATCTTGTACCGATTTGTTCACATGGGGAATGTTCTGAAGAAGCAGCAAAGGTCAAGTGATAAATCTGTCTTCCCCCCTTCTTCAGTGGCAGATGCTTGCACTTTTGCAGGCATTTCCTTTATTATTCACTTCTGCCGAAGGAAGTCCTGCAAATGATGGTCAGTGAAGCTGAAGACTAGCTACAGTTGAAGACTAACTACAGTTCATGTTATCTCCTAGACCTTTCTTTCTTTCCTTCCATTTGCAGTACCTCCTTTTCATCAGAGGCGTGTGTTTCCATTTGAGCACAGATATCAACAGTCTGTTGCAAAGAGCCTGTGAGGCAGCTCTTGAGCTAGCAGAAATTCCTTGGACTGGAATTAGAGCCAAAAGAGATGTATACAGGAAACCTGAAAACGTTACTAAGTGTGCATGTGGAAGGAAGCAATGTTAACAGCTTTTGTTTGGAAAACACTAAACATTCTCTTTTTGGCTCAACCATCAAATGTTCAGTGAAAAGAAACAATGGAAGACTAGCCAAAATAAATGCCCTTCTGTCAGGAAATAGTGGTGCAGGGTGGCTTAAGATGGTCTGTGTAGCTGTCATTACATCTTGTGCTTTTGCCTTATTTTAGTTTTATTTTTAGCAAGACAAAGAAATATTTGCATCCTGTGTGCCACTGCTCAGAGGCTGGGCAGCTGTGGCCTGCTGCGTTGTCACGGCATTTGCCCTGCTGGCACAAAGCAACGAAACCTTGATGGTCAATAAATCTTGTACAACTGGTAACAGAAAATGTGCATTAACTTTGGCATTTCCTTCCATCTGCAAATAAACAAAAGCAAAATGTCTGCCTCCTGCTATAATTCTCATTGGAAGACTGTTGAGACATTTGCAGCCAGTCCTATGTAAACATTGGTAGATTGAGGGAGCACTTGGAGGTTATTTCCTGTAATAAATATCATTAAGGACAACATAGAAAACGACACTGGAATAACTTTCTCTGAAAGCATTTTCAGTCCCTATTTTACTATCATAGGCTGCATTTTTAGTATCTTTAACACCTTAAAGTTAACGTTTTCATTCTGAGTATGTTTCTATGTGTTTACCTTCTCATTCCTTTCACTCTTCGGCGATACAACTTTCAGAGAGTAGAAATGGTGTGAAAGCATCAGAATACTCTGAAAGTACTGAAGTAGCCTTCACCTTTCCAGTGTCCCCCTGTATACGAACTTTTGAGAGCAAGCTGCCCTGTGAATTGTTGTACTGACTTCAGATGGATTATAAGGCATTAAGGGCAAGTGTTACTTGGCTTCCAGTATGAGTCAGGTATTAAGCAGCTGTTGTCCAAATGCAGACAAGAAGATTTTGTTACAGAATCCACATGTATAGGCCAGGTTCTCTATACTATTGCTCTGTTTTGTTTATTTGTTTAAAGACTTTGGATCAAGATTTATGGGTGGGTGGATTTACCTGATTGCTGGGAGATCAAATATTAGATTTTCGTCCTGCTAATGCTTATGTATCTTTGAAGGGACTTAGTGGCATTAGATCACACACTCTCTCAAATTAGTTGCTTCCCCTGCATTGTGAAGTAACTACTTTATACAGCCAAACAGAGGCTAATGTACCTCCCCTTAAAAACTGAAATCCCTGAAAACAGATAAAGGCAACTTGATTTGTCAAACTGTTCTCTAAGCAATCTCCTTGTGTTTTATAATAAAATCTGAATATTGGTTTTGTATCACTGTGCAGTTTTGATATCATAGCCTTTTGTAGCTTAGTAGTGGTTGCACCATCTGGCCCCTTAAGGGCAAAGAATTTCAGTGATGATTTAGCATTTATTATTATTATAACTTATTTTTTTTTGTGTATTCCTTGGGAAATTTTATAGGGAATTGAATTATGCTGCAAGCTTAATTATTTATAATCTTGGCTTTTTTTGATCGTGAAGGCCAGACCTTGACAGCAATTGGACAGTAATAAGAGAGCAGATCCAGATGGAGTCCATGGTTCTCAAAGGACTTCTTCCAAACACCAAGTATCAGTTTGCTGTTCGAGCATCAAACTCCTATGGAACCAGCTCTGCTAGTGAACCAAGCAATGTCATCCGAACATTCAGTGAGTAAAACTACCTTTATGTAATTCAAGCTGTATAAAAATAGTTTCTATAGATAAAGTATGTCCGGAAGGGCTGCTGCTTTCTTTTTTCCTATACTTTGAGACAGAGCCTAATATATTACATTCATAATTTAAGCAGCTTGCAAAACCCAAACTACACAGGTTTCTGAGGAGGAAGGCTATTAAACTATAAAGCATAATCACAAAAATAATGGTATAAAGAAGTAACTGTTCTCATTCAAGGCTTCATAGCAAAGATACTACTGAAAATGCATTCAAATGTACTTGCATAATCTCGACTTGTTAAGTATTATATTTACATTTGTGTGAATAAGAGGATTGTCCTACAAGCATCTACTGATAGGCTTCCTCAGGATATAATCCTCTGTCAGCGTCACTGTGGGCTGACTTTGATGTGTTCACTTGGCACATCTCCATCTCAGCTCTGTTAATAAGGTTGGAATTTTCTTTATGCTGCACTTAGGAAAGGCTCTTTGTCTTTGAAAATTGCCTGTAGCGCAGAGATGTGTGGAGATATGTCTAAACCATAGGCTTCTGTCAGTAGAGCTTGAAATCAAATCCATACTCAGTGTGTATACAAACTGATTTCTGGAGAGGTTCACACGGTGTGTGATCTGTGCCTGGATCAGATCTGCAAAGTGAATGCATTAAGCATGTTGCACTGCTCTCTGAACAGGTGTGAAAACTCTGTGGTAGTCCATGGTAGGCTTGTGTATGTTGCTGTGGATGTTCTCCCTGCACTGTGGCTGACAGTGCTTAGGGGATGCCCTTATGAGTGGGCAGATATCCTGCAGCTTGGGAGCATCATGCCCATTATGTGCTCCAGCTTTGCACTAAGTCACTTGTACATAGGCAAACTCTGGGCTCTTTGGCAAATGCGTCTGTGCTTCCTTTGCAAGTCTGCTCTCATTTTCCTTGGTGGATTTTGCATATAGACTTAGAAACTACAAATAACCAGTATACATGAAAGCCTGTGTAATCTTGTTGATACTGGTCTTCACAAAACCCAGTTTTTTGCAGAGCAAAGACCAGTTTTCAAAGGCAGCAGAGGATGCATGCCTTGCACAATAAGTTCTGCTGCATTCTGTAATTGGGAGTGTAACCGGGTGTAACACCTTTCCCTTAGCCTTAGTTGTGATACTTGTCGAGGACACTGGTTTGATATTAACCAGATGATAGAAGAATATTGTGCATTAATAGAAAAGCTAAATTTTTTGCTGTGAAAAACTGTTCCTTATAGAGCAGTGCAGAGCATTAGTATTTATTTTTCCCAAAACATGAAAAATCCCTGTGTGGGGATTTAAGTCATTGAGAAATTTAATGTAACAAAACCAAACCAAAACAAAAATCATGCTGAGCTCAAGGGCAAACAAGGACAATTCTAGTTCACATTATGTATCTGCAGGTACCTTCCCCCTTCTAGTAATCAGAGTCAATAGTTACTTTCTTTGGCCCATTCAGTCATTCACTGCTGTTGCTCAGGCGGATTTGAGTTCCTCTAATCCTGTGGTTTTCAGCTGTCTCTGCAGGAAGACCTATGTCTTTCTCCAGACACGTGACAGTCGTCTGGGGATGTCTGAGGTACTGCAATGCAATTCAGATGGCACAAGATGCCTGACTCCCTCAAAGTCCCAGACGTGCATTTTTGCTAGAAAGGTGTCAGACAGTTGGCATATCTTAAACTGAAGCTTCTTTTTTCTTCAGCGTGCACACTGTAGGAATTACTGTCAACCAAGGTTCCTCCTCCTGTGTGAATAGTGTCTCAGATCTTTCATGCTATTTGATGACTGCTTGTGTATTCCTCAAAAATAACTGAAGTATCTTAGGGCACTGACAGAATTTCATACAGTGTCTGTCTCCTTTGTGTTATGGTTAGTTCCATATAGTGCTGGCACAAAGCGTGTTTAGATTTTAACAATATGTAGCCTTATACTTGTATATTCTGGATTTTTCTGCTTATTTGGTGCTTTTCTGATGCTTATCTTAACTGAAGAATAAATTACCTCAAATGGACCTTCAGGGTCCACATTGCAGTCTCTTACAGTTCTTCTAGACCATCTGAAACAGAGGTAGGTGTTGCAGACACTGAATCCACACCAGTTGAGGATATATCTTGCTGGGGGTTATCTCATTCTCACATATAATTTTCTTATTTAATTTTTGAAAGGTGGTTGGCTTTACAGTACTTGTGGTTGCATTGTTTCAGGTCAGTGTAGGAAACAATCGTCTTTGACAAAATGTTCCTTTGAAGAGTTGCTGATAGCATCACCTAATGTGACAGATGTATCAAGGTCCCTGCAAGTAGAACGTGTAAACTTGATTGTAAGCAGTTACCCCATTCACTAGTGAAAAATGCATGCTTGGTTCATGTTACATTGCTTCATTTTCAGGGAGGAAAGAGAGGGCAAGTTCCCCCAAGGGTTCTGCTTTATTTTGTAATTTAATTTAATTTACTATTCTTCTAGAGGGAAATGAAAAAATCAATCAATTTTTGTTGCCTTTCTTAATTACAAATGCAAGTTGGGTATTTCACTTTTATCGTTGTTGGGGTTTTGCTATATTGTCTTTCAACGTGTCATAGACAATTTACCAGAAAAAAAAAGACTGCAGATGTCCAGATTAGTAACAACAAAATAAACTCTCCCAAAGAATTAAACAAATGAAGTGTCATCACCTGCATCACTTAAATACCCTTCATCTCATGGGAGACAGGTGGGGTTTTCTGTCTGCCTGGAAGGTCACCAGTCTAGGGTTTTGCCAGATGAATAAGAGGAAGCATCTTTTGTTAAAAATACCCTCCTGCTTTTCTCCACAGCAACCGTGACAGAAGTGTCTGTTTAATCCAGGTACATCCCTTCCCCTGGTCCTGGCTGTCACCACAAGACTCATACTGAGCAAGGCATTGGCAAGGTGTTTAAATATTCTGAATACGTCAGCTGAGGTGCAGGCGGAGGAAAAGGGCAGTCCCTTGGGTCAAAACCTTGATGTAAATCATGGTGATGTGTCCTGAAGATGGCAAATGGAGAACGTTTTCAACAGAACTGTTTTCCCACAGATCTCCAAAGGTTTTACAAAGGCAGTGTTTATATTTATAGGGACAGGAACAAGAAGGAAGACATAGGCAAGTAATATGCACTGCCTTGTTGTGACTCAATGTCAAGGATAAAACTTAGATTGCAATGCCACTGATGTATCTTTTATTTAGACCAGGGAGGGGTTCTGCCTGAAGGCAATCAGGCTGCTAACACTTCCATTCAACCTCAGGCTGCACTGCAGTGCCTAGCAGTCTGCCTACTACACTGTTCTCTGTTTCCAGATAGGTGTGCTGTTCGCCACCTAATCAGCAAAACAACAGCTTCTGTTGCTATTTGTTTTGAGAAAGATTTGTTTTGTATAACTTAACCCCTGATTATTTGGAAAAAAGCTGTGTAAAATTCATGACCCCCTACAGGTTGCCAAATTAATTATAGAACAGGATTATAGGACCTGGAAGTGGTCAAACAGACTTCATCTCCTTGTATGCAGGAAGACTGATTTAATGAAATACAACATGCTTATAATAATCTGTAATCTTTACTTTAGTATTTACAGACTACCATTTTGCTTAATTGTTCCTGATTTGTCACTCATTATGAGGTGAGGTCTCCAAAGCTATGCGGTGCTGTTAAGAGGTAGGCTCGTGTGGGGATTTCTCTACAGAAAATACTATTAACTTCTCTGCTTTCTGTTTGTTTTGTAGTTTTATTGCACCATGTTACATGTATTATATCACATCCAGTGAGCCAATACCAATTGCAGAGAAAAGCAAGACAATGGAGAAGCTAGTGGGCTATTAGATGAGGGCACGATTTCTGGGCACTCACATGTGTTATATGTAATTTGACCCAAAACAGGTTATTCTTAACCAATTACAGTTTATTAAATAAGAACAAGCAAACAGTGCTTAAGGGTTCCTAGGGGTAGCACTGGGTGCCAGGACGGGGAAGGTTAAACACCATCCTTCCCGCACTCCTGCACACCGAAAATGGCTCAAGTCCCCTCTTTTATACTCCATGCATGGTTCGTCATTGGTCAATTAGAAAAACCACGCTGGCTCCTCACTGGGCTAGGTGTTCTCTTTGGAAAGAAGCCTGCAATTTATTGGACAGTTCTTAATGAACTCGGGCTTTTCATTGTTGTTAGGGTCCTTCCTGTTGTAGCATGGTCTCTTCAGGTGTCTTAGAAGA
Source organism: Rhinopomastus cyanomelas (assembly GCA_013400115.1). NCBI lineage: Eukaryota > Metazoa > Chordata > Aves > Bucerotiformes > Rhinopomastidae > Rhinopomastus > Rhinopomastus cyanomelas. The sequence continues at coordinate 59,062 of VXBP01008900.1, forward strand.
TGCCTTGAGCGTGAGGGTCCTTCGGTCTCCTTAGGTGTCTGGGAAGACGCCTTTCCAAAGTGGCGTAGCAAAGAGGACTTAATAATACAACAACACTAAAAACAAAGTACATTAATCACCAAAATATAACACATATATAAATACAGGTGTAGTTAGAAGACAGTACATCCTCATGACTTCATTGCCTCTGGGTGCATTATGTGTCACCACAACTGCTCAGAGACCAGCAGGAATAATAATGTAGCACGTGCTGGGTGAAATTCAGGTAGAGCCAGGGAGGAGCATTAGCAAGGATCTGAGGCCACACTAAAGATCTGTGGATAATGGGAGGTTTTTCGAAATATCTTCCTGGTGATGCCAAATTTACATCCTGTAGGTCTTTGAGGAAGCACCTCAGACCAGTTTTACCAGCCACAAAAAGTCATACCTTCTTTGTTTTCTCCAGACTGTGAACGAATAACGGGCACATTTTGTCTCACAGTCTTCTGTTGGAAAACATTTTTGTTTGCTAGATTAAACAGTCACACCTTGTGCTTGGGGAACTTCTTGTCTCTCCTAAACTGCTGGGTCTTGTTGGATGCTGGTGGTTACTGGTATGGTTTACTGATAATGCCACATAAGTCAGGAGAGTTATACCTCAGGTATGGCATGAAAATCATGTCTATAATTGTAAGCAAGTGTGCACATCTGAATGTGAGTTCAAGACCTAACATTTTCCTATACATATATAAAGATACTTCATTTTGTGTGTGATTTTATTCCTGCCATCCCGAGTGAACCTAAATCCCATTACACAGTTTTCTTGAGAAGAGAAAAAATATGACAGAATTTGGACTGCAACAAGTGTTTATTTTCTAGCTTATGACTGCTAAAAGAGAAAATGAAATTGCACATTTTGTTTGAATACAGATTATATTGTTTTACGTGACATGACTGTAATTTTTCCTTTCCTTTTCACCACTTTTCTATATGGTTTCTGTTACTTTTGGGTAAAACGCAGTTTTACGGTTACAAGAACTGAATTACTTCTGAAATTGTTTCAAACATATGATGAGTATGCACTAGGAGGGTCCTGACTTTAAAGAAACAGTGTTTCAGTGAGGTGAAAACTGTTGCATCTGCTGGGAGCTAATTTACTACTGGGCTCTGCTTCATTCACAGAATTTCTCTTCAACTGAAAGTCATATTTATAATGCTTGCATTTGAAGTTTCACACACTGAAACTCTTTTGTAGAAATGCATATCTTTAAAAAAGTGGGTGTTGCCAAGGAAGCAATTCTTATGGGTGTTAAAGGTCAGTCTTGTATTAGGACTAGATAATTGCTCTAGGTCCCTTCCAACTATTATTCTACTCGATTATTCTATTCCATTCCACTCTGAACTATTATTCTATTCTATTCTGTTCTGTTCTGTTCTGTTCTGTTCTGTTCTATTCTATTCTATTCTATTCTATTCTATTCTATTCTATTCTATTCTATTCTATTCTATTCTATCCTATCCTATCCTATCCTATCCTATCCTATCCTATCCTGTTCCATTCCTACCTGGAGCAAAATAATCTTGTCATGGTGTTGTGGTCGGACACTTTTGATGTTACATGACTCATGAGCCATGCAATGAGGGACAACTTTCTCAATAATCCTATAGGCACACAAGAAGAATGTGGAAAGTTTTCCTTTAGCTTCTGGTTGTTTGCAGAGGGGCTCACTGCAGCAAATCTTTTCTGCCACGCAAACCCAGTGAAAGGCGATCCAGTTTTCTCTCCCCTTTCCTCTGTACATCTCTCTTAGAAGATCAGTATCTGTGTAGCATTTTCACTGTGTTAGGCAACTGTGATGCTTCCTTGTTGGGAGGAGAGGAAAGAAAAAGTGACGGGGAAAGCTTGTTGGAGGCCTTGGCTGTGGCTTGTTAATAAAAATTGTTGTTCTTTCTTTAATGTAATATTGTTCCTAGTTTTCTGTTTTGTTTCAAATCCAAACTGGCACAAAATAATCGAAACCAGGATACATGGTAGTTAGTGTTAGTCATTTTGTACAAATGAATGCTAAAAGTAAGAGATTTCACCCACATTTTAATAATATCTATTGATTCCCACAAAAAAAAAAAAAAAAAAAAAAGAAGGAATTGGACCAGTTAATAAATGTGGAGTGTGATTCTTCGATAGTTTCCCTTTGTCTGTACATTCACAGCCATTAGATAAAATAATCTGGATGAGTCCAGCTGGCCTCATCTCATTACCAGTTTAAATCTGTGAGTTCTCTGCGTAGTTCATGGAATCGTGGAATCATAGAGCAATTTTGACTGGAAGAAACCTTCAAGATCATCAAGTACAACCTTTTCCTAGCGTGATCATCACCACTAAACCATGCCCTTCATTTGGTAAAACCCTCTGTTGAATACTTCTATTTAATATACAGTTAAAGAGTATATTTTCAGATGTTTGGGTGTAGATGTTAATGCAGAAAGGCTTATACACACTCTGTCCTGATCACTAGATGCTGTTTTGTTTATGAGTGTGGATGCCTCATTACCTCTATTCATTTGCCTCTGATTTTTATGTATGCAATTACAACAGTTAAAGCCCATTGATAAATAACTTCCATACATCATATGGTGGGTGGTCAATTAGCCAGCCAGGGCACATGTTTGTGTCTGGTGTGCATATGCTTGATTTCATATCTGTCTGCCAGAATTTCAGAGTTGCAGCCATGGGGAAGGAGGAGAGAGTATAAAAATATTTTAGGAAAATGCTCTGCTGCCTGTATCAGGTCAGTGAGGTGTCTCTTATTCTCCACCAAGGTGGAAGATGTCTGACCTCAGTTAGACTGGCTCAAATGGCCCATTATTTCTGTGTTTACACTGCTCCTCTGAAAGTCTGCTGAACCTCATTAGTTGTTCAGTGGTTGTAGAGAAGCTTTACCTATAATCAAGTGACACTTTCTGGGTTGTCAGGTCTCCTTTCCACAGACAGTCTGCCCACTGTGTCTGTGCACATTGCAATGTGAAGGACTTGCCAACTTAGGAGAAAACAGGGGCAGCTTGTGGCTGCTGGAATAAATAAGCATAAATGGTCAGGCTGTAAAAGGGTTTTGTAAAGCAGGAGTTACTTGTGCTGTTTCTAAGTGATCACAGACGTATGAGGTCTGTTCTCGTAATATTATTCAAATACCCATCTACTCTTAATCTTGCTGAAGTGACAAGTAGTGATAGCGATTAAGTGACCTGTATTATCTTTCTTCATGATTTACAGTAATTTCTAATAGCTAAAAAGCATGAACCATTGTTTAAGCATAATTTGTTATGTAAGATGCAGAAAAGCACAGATACTTTGTATGTTTTAAAATGTTTCCGGCAAGTACTCCTTCACAGAGCAGCTGAGCTCTCCAGGGAGAGACAGAATCAGGTTATGCAAATGAAAAACACGTGATGGTTGTGCATGTTTCTATTTATGAGGTGTAAACTGCATTTTGAAGAATAGTCTAAAAATACACGTAGAATCATAGTTTCAGGAACTTTGGAGCCAGGTAGTTCTCAGCATAAAGTTGTATAGAGTCCTATCTAGGTGCATCCCTTCTGCTGTTCTTGTTTTGTTGCCAGTACGGCTGTGTATTTATTCAAGAGGAAAAAGATCATCTAAAACCAGATAAGTTATTGAAATGTTGTCAGCATCAAAAAAGCTCAGAGAGGCTCTGGAAAAATTAATTAGAAGAGGCAGTTTTCTGTGAATGAACTGAGCTTTGCCCGCTTTGTTTCTTTACTCAGTTAGCAACTACATGAAGGTCTTCGCTTTGTTTTAAGTTCCGTGCACATCATTTGGACAGTGTCTCTCCTTTTCAGGCTGACACTGACATTGTGCAGCACTAACATTAACAGCATGTTGGGTTTCAGTGTGGTGAGGCAGGGGCTGGTAAGATCTGAGCTGCTGTGTGTAAAGAGAAAAAATGTGAACTCACTATGCTAGTTTTGTCCTTTTAGGCTCTGAGGAGTTAGGAAGTGGAAGCTATGGACATCGATATATCACAGACACAGTAACTGGTGATGATGATGGATTTGATATTGATGACTCAGACTATGACATTTACATAGAAGAGGTAAAATTCAAGATTTCACTTTGACATTTCTGTCTTCTTTGTAATCTTGATATTTTAAAGTGTTGATCTTACCAGGAAGTTTAATATTGGGTGTTATGTATCTGATATTGTGTGGTCAGTTTTAATACTGTGTTTGTTTCTTTTGGTTCATTGAGGATGAGTTTGTTGTCTCAGATCTGTATCTTGGAAGATACTTGTTTCATTTCCCTGTAGCACTTCCGGTTTTACTGAATTTACATTTATTTCCTTTCAGCTCAGACCACTTCCAGCTATCAAAGGAGGCAACAGAAAATTTCTGGTCAAAACTAAGGTCACACCAGGGTCTAGTTCCAGGCTTCTGTCTCGGGTCCTTACAACCACGTCAGAATCCACTACTTCCACTCCCACCACCATACAGCCTTCAACCACAGCAAGAGTGACTACAGCCTGGGCAGTGAGGAGGCGTGGTACATCTTCTGCCACACGCCTCTTTGACCTCTCTTGCGATGAGGTTGTCTGTTCTGCAGACAGCTTTTGCGTCAATGACTATGACCGGGGTGGCTCACGCTGCCACTGCAACTTGGGAAAAGGAGGAGAGACATGTGAGGAAGGTAGGATTGCACATGCCAGATGCTGGCATCTCTTTGTCTGGGGCAGCGAGCAGCTTTGTGATGAACCAACCAAAGTGCTTTTTTGGAAATAGCTGGCTGGGCTTATTGGATCCCTAAAGACAGTGGCAGTGGCCATGTTTGAGTTCAGAAATCAACCCTTTACTTCTCTTTCTTCAGCTAAGTTTGAAGGAGTCTTTCTTTAATAAGGTTGACTGCAGACCCCATGAGAAGGGTGCATAGGGGAGATTGATACATAAGAACTGAAGAGTCATGGAGCTAGGTATGTTGGTAAGCACCCAGACCTGACAGGGTCCAGCCATGCCATCCACAGCTTCCAGCAGACACATTCAACCCTAGACCGAACCTTGGTTTTGCCTGCAGCTGAAGATCTGAACCACCTGCAGCAGGAGACACATCTCCATTGTAAGACTGTCTCCAGAGGAAGCCTTCTCCATGATCTGCAGGGCAGATGTGGAGTCGTAACCTCAGCTCCTGTTTTAGGCAGCCCAGGGCAAGTTTGGAACAAAATGACTGCCCTAGTTCAGAAAGCGTGACCTGAGCCTGGGTCAATATAAAGACACGCGGTTGTCCCAGTCAGGTGTCCTCTCACCTCTCTGCAGAGTGGCTGAGCCAGGGCAAGAGCTTGCTGAACTGAAGCTTCTTCTTCCTTGCTACCTTCCTACCCTCCCCTTCTGCAGACTTAAAATCACCCATCAGCCATGTCTGATATGGAGCTGATCTTGTGGCAAGCCAGCCCAGGTCACATACCAGGCCATGAGCAGGTTTTTTCCCTCTGGAATTATTTTTCTTCTTGTTTTGTGTCAAAGAAGTATGGTGAATGTCAGAGCTTGTGCAAAGAATGTGTCCTATTACTTGCAGTGGTGAGAAAGCTGATCCATCTTTCTGTGTGCTGATCTGCCAAGGCCCTGCCATACAGCGAAGCATCAGGGCCACACATTTCTTCTGCAAGCTTGTGTTACACACTTGTGATGCACAGTGTCATGTGTCAGGGATACAGACTGAGAGTGTTTGATCTCCTTCTAGTCCTGAACTAAAGAGAGCTCACTCTGTAAACAATCTGTTGTAACTCAGGCACATGGGACAGCTGCAGATGTGATTTTTGGCCTCGGTCATGTATGAAGAGTCAAGGATTTATTTGAACTGACACAGCAGTATACAACTGGTAGACTGGATTTGTTATGTGAGTCCCAAACTACCATCTCTCACAAGACAGTGTGTTACTCCTTGGTAAGCAGTAGCATCATTTACCAATATTCCCTTGCACAGAGTTTCTCCACAGCAGCCTATATCGTTAAATAGTGTATTAGTCTGAATGAATCATAGAATCACAGAATCACTACGGATTGGAAGGGACCTCTAAAGATCATCTAGTCCAATCCTCCTCACACAGCAGGATCACCTAAACCAAGACACATAGGAACTCATCCAAGCGGGTTTTGAATATCTCCAGTGAAAAAGACTCCACAACCACCCTGGGCAACCTGTTCCAGTGCTCCGTCACCCTCACTGGGAAGAAGTTCCTTCTCAGGTTGATGTGGAACATCCTATGTTCCAGCTTACAACCACTGCCCCTCATCCTATCACTACACAACACTGAGAACAGCCCAGTTCCATCCTCCTGACACCTACCCCTCAAATATTTGTAGACATTAATGAGGTCACCCCTCAGTCTCCTCCAAGCTCAAGAGACCCAGCTCCCTCAGCCTCTCCTCGTAAGGGATGTGCTCCACCTCCTTTATCATCTTCGTTGCCCTACGCTG
>VXBP01008902.1:0-28261 GCA_013400115.1 Rhinopomastus cyanomelas
ATCTAGTTTAAAGTCATCTGAATGAGCCCTGCCAGATCCTGCCCCAGAACACTTTTTCCCCTTTGAGTTAAACCCCTTCCATTTGTATCTGCTAAGCCTGGTGTCTGAAAGAACCCAAAGCCCTGCCTGTAACACCAGTCCCGTAGCCAGGCGTTGATGTACTTAATCCTTCTATTCTGGCCCATATCCTCACCCCACAATGGAATTAACGAACAGAATACAATTTGTGCCCCAGAGTCCTTCGCAAAACATCCTAATGCCCTAAGGTGTTTCTTCATTCCCCTCAGACTGTTGAATATAGCTTCCCCCCCCACTTGTTTGGATGATGAGCAGTGGGTTGTAGTCAGCAGTTAGGGAGCAACCTAGTGATGTCCCTGATTCAGGCTCCCAGTAAACTGCAGACTTCCCTATGATGGGGGTGAGCTCTGCATATTGGGCCCTCAGTCCCTTTCAGGAGCGAGTCTCCAATAACTAGGACTCGTCTCATCTTTGTAGAGGAGGTTGTCGTAGCACTAGAAGCCTTCCTGGATTTATGAGCCTTTGCCTGGATTTTCAGTGTGGGTTCTCTATCCTCTATATCCTCATCAGATTTGCTGTCTTCCAATAGGGGCTCATACCTATTACTTAGTGTCAACTGGGGAGGAGCACCAGGCAAGGGTGGTACCCGCCTTCTGCCATTTCCCTGCACTTGGCTCCAGCCACCCATTTTACTTGGGCTCCCATCTACCCCACCATAAGATACAGGCTCCTCCTGAATATGACTCTTATTTATCTGTTGTCCAGACTGCTGAGCCTGACTCCACCTGTCTTCATCGGTTTCAGCCTCACTAGTTCTCCTGAGCCTTCCTAGTTCAGCCTGTAGCCTTTCAACCTCATCTTGTAATTGTGCCGCACGGTCAAGCAAATAAACTACTTACTCGCACCGAATGCAGCCAGGAAGATGAGAAAAAACTCTGCATTCTTGACAGCCTATTAGCTGCATAACCTCATCTTTTTGGGGGATCTCTTTTTGGGTTCCCACCTCCATGTGCAGTTTTTTAGTCAGACCCCCCTCTGTCATCTAGAAGCTGGTAAAACAACCTGCCCCAGTACGTCACCGCTCATATAGCCACGTACACATGCAGCGCTCGTCTAGTCGCGGCTAGTTGCCCAAAAGGCAAAGTTTACCACCACACTGTCCCCTGCTCCCAGCAGCAATATCCGACAGTAAATTCACGCACGGTAAGTCAAAAGTGCTCTAAAAAGTAATTTTACTTCTAATAACTTAGCTACATATTAAATTACTACGTAAATCTACACTTTTTATATGTTGTGAAGCAGACTTGTCATAAGCAAAGTGATGATTTACACAACTAATTGAACTGTATGATCTCTCAGTAAAGACTAAAAAATGTACATGGTTTCTATCCCATGAGAAAAAAATGTTTTGTGCCACAAACACCTATGTTTGCAATTGCAGTTTAAATCGTGAGAAACTTCTTGTCATTTTAAACCTCCAGTATACCAGTCTTTAAGAATTCGTAACTGTTTTTTCCTGGAAATACTGAAAGACTATAGGAGTGAGGATACTTTCCCATTATATTCATTGGAATTTTGTCTTCCTGTGCCTGATCAAAGGAAAAACCAGACTTTGGGAAAGCTATTCCTCATGAAACTAAAGCCAGCTGGTGTGTATCTGTGAGTGCAGGTTGTGTGCATACTGGAACAGGAGCATGAGTCCATGACAGACCAGTCAGTTGGCTGAACAATCCTTCAAATGGGAGGCCGAATGGCATGAGTGTAAAATGGGAGGGCATCCTTCACTGAGAAACTGAGCTCTTGGTAAAGGGTTAAAGGGAAAGATAAAGGTCTCTGATGTGAGGAACACTGCTGCAGATTGCTGGGGTGCCACTGGTATGAAAGGAAAAACAAAGTGGTGCAGATGAAGATCATCTAATCCTTTCTGTGGACTAAGGAAATTATACATCGGAATTGGTTCAGGAGATATAAGAGACTGCAGAATTTCTGTCCTAAGTTGCACACAGATGTCTCTGCAGTGATGAATGAGTGTTGAAGCTATGAGGTCAGGTGGCAAGAGCCTCAAGAAGGGGAGGCCAGCTTTCCAACAGCTAGTTCCCACTCCTTCCATTTAATACTTGAGTAAAAAATTTCTCCACACACTACTGACCAACAGGGAGATGCTCCAGTGCTGCAAAGCAGAAGGAGCCTACATATGGAGGTGGCTATCATGTTATACTTGACTTGCAGTCCCTGTAGGGGTTTCATTTTAAGGGCATCAATAATAATCTGATTGTTTTTAGAAATTTAGCAGTATTGCATGCACACAATAACTTTTCTATCAGTATTTTGTTCTGGGGAAAAAACACTTGTTAGACATTCCTCCACTTTTCATTCGATTTACAAGGAAAACTGTATTGCCAAAATTGCGCCTCCCATCTGGACTTTGTCTGGGCCCAGACTCTGGCTATTTCTCACTCTGGACAATTTCTCAATGGCATATGTTACATTCCATTAGTATATATATATTTATATGTAGTATATTGCCTAATAGTATCTCCATCATTCACAATAGTAAGTAGTACTACCGGTGCCAATGACAACTTTTGGACCTGTGCTGGTGAAGAATACTTTGGAATAGTATGTGTTCCACAGATTTAGGACTATTATGTTCTATTATGTAGTACAAATAATATTTTATTCTGTCATGTAATTAAAATTCCCTCTTCAGTTATATCTGAAAGAATGCAGGCTGCAGAAATATCCTGTGCTAGTGGAATGTATTAGTCGTAGGAAAAGCTCAGGTTATACGTTCTTTCGTTATGTATTACTCTTATTTTGCCACACAGATGCTTGTCCATAAAGTCCAAGTATACATGGCTATTTTTGCTTTGCTCTCTTTCTCCTTCATGGATTCACAGATAGAAAGAACGATGAGACCATTCCATGTCATCTCACTCAGTATAACATTAATCTAGTATTTTCAAGAAAGGAATTTTTTTCCCTAATGGTTGATCCTCTGTTATGAAATTTAACCCTCTTGGGTGTGCAGGGAGAATATCTCAGTTTTCCAGCCCTCAGATATGCACTTTTGTGCCAGAGTCAACAGGAAAAGAATACTTATAGCATCCAACTTAGTTTCATGTTTCCCTAATGCACAAACAACTGGAAAGCAGCAGGACCAAAGCATTTCATAAATTTCTTCCTAGGTGGTACAGACACTAAGACAGGATGTCTGGATCTTTGGCCAGTCCCTGCAGGAACATTACAAGTGCAGGGAAATTTTGTGCACACTATGCACATTTGTAATGGGTGTTTAAAACATAACTGGATAAGGCATTAGCAAGTATACTCTAGGGAACGTTCCTGATCTGCCATGCAGTTGCGGACTTGATGTAGAAGGGTTTTACACTTTTTAATCTGGTTCCATTGTTGGATATGTTGCTACTGTGTGGTTCAGTCTGTTCACCTCACCAACCTTATCAGTTGAGTCGAATCAGATAGCCCTGATCTCTTCCATTCCTTTCAATGTGGTGGTAGCTGCAATATTAAAAGCTAATAAAATTTCTTACCAAATAAGGGGGGGCAGTCTAGCAGAGAGAGGATACTGGTGGGTGTTATGCACAGATGTGCATCCATACATCCATGTCAGCAATTCAGTTTCACTTTTGGAGGAAGTTAGAAAAAACCTTAGCTCAATTTCCTGTCTTATGTCATATGCATGTTGTTACATTGTTCACAGATTTTTCATTGATATTTCTTTTTAAAGTTAGAATCTAAACAATGCTCAATGGCCCAACTGTGTTTTAGACACTGAACAGATCCTGTTTTAATTAAGTATTTACTATGTTCCCCTAGATGTGTCTTTCTGGTAGGTATTATGATATCCCAAGAATCTTATGGTCTGCGTGGTCAAAACAAAAGCTAAAAAGATTTTGCCTGACATCCCCACAGACATATTTCTTCTGTTTGGAAATATGCGTGAACCTGAACAAAGGCTAAATTCCCAATATCTGAGATGCATTTGAAGTATTTTATTCACAAATCTTGACCAATTTGAGATTATGAAATATATTTGCTGTGGTTCTCACGTATTTTCAATCACTTAAATAATTTTTGTGTAATGTCAGTATGCTTTCTGTGCAGATTGTTTCAAAGTATCAGTGCATGTAGTCTGGTTTGTGGGTTTTGCTGTCCAACAGAAGTTGTTATGCAATAACATCAGAAAATTGTCCATGATTGTTTTGTCCTGGCTCTCCTAAGTTTCACAATCTGCTTTCACCATCTGTTGGGTCTGGAGTAGAAGCTAGTCATAAATAAACTGTATTACAGGTCAACCAGGACTAAGACTGTCCAGGGAACGCATTGCCTGAGTTCTTTCTGCTAACTATACAGGGGGTAAGATGGTGATCATGTTTTAGTTGGTAACCTGTAGTTAGCTAATTCTAGGTGGGATGAATTCTTCCACTCAATAGGACAAAATCTTAACAACATTGAGAAAAAAATAGCTGCATTTCTGTGATAGTACGGTAATTTGTGATAATCCGTAATGCTTTTTAATAGCTTAGTTTTGCTGTGGTGTGTGGCATTCTTCCATGCATGTTAAAACCTCAAAATATCACAAATATTTATTTAAGCATTTAAATATGCTGAAAGGGCTCCACAAGATGGATTAAGCACTTAGTTTAAACTTCTTTCACAAGGTCTGATGAATGAGAACTACTCTTCAGCAAAAGAAGTCTGTATGTTCACAGTAGTTTACTCCTACTTTTCCTCTTTCTGTTCTTAATGTCAGTGAATTAGTTTATTCATCACTGTTTTTTTCAGGATCACCAAATCTTAGTAGATAGTAGTTGAAAACTAATTTTCCTTTTGCTAGGGCAACTCCATATATGTAATTGGGTTCTAAAAGTTGTGGTCAAAAGTTCAGGAGAAGAGCTTTATGTCAGTCTCTGGTCAGAAATACCTATAGTGGTTCAGATTTCATGTATTTGGAAGGATCTGCTGTAGTACAATTGACAGACCAGAATATTTGCACAATGTGGAATGACTAATGTGTGTGAGAAAACTGAAAACTGCTAATAAAAATTCCTCGGATGGGAATAAGCAGAAGTGTTGGGTTTGGGGTGGAGTTTGGGAGTAGGACAGGGGCCTGCTAGCATAGGCATGTAAGAAACTTCAGGAAAAATCCCCCCGGCTCTGCCTCTGGTCAAGGATGAGCCAATTAGTGCCTCTGCAAAACAACATATTTAAGAGGGGAAATGTGTTGGGTATCTTTCTGTTGTTTTGGGAGGTGGAGTAGGAAGATAGAGACATTACAATGTGGATGCCCTGGTCAGAGAAGAAGGAGCGAGGAAGACCAGAGCAGACATTTCCTTTTGGCTCATTGTGAGAGGACAGGCTGAGCCTTTGGAGCCCTCACAGACCATTGGTGGAGAAGCAGCTCTTGGAGGAGAGCATGAATGAGCAGAGGATGGATCCTGAAAGAGGCCATGACTCTGATGGAGACCTGCACGGGAATCGTTCAGTGCTGGGAGTACTACAACCCATGGGACATCCCCACACTGTTCTGAGAAGCTGGTGCAGGATTGTGTCCCATGGAAGGGACACCACAGTGCTACAGGGGAGGACAGTGAGGGGCTTTCCCCCTGAGGGGGAAGGAGGTATCTGAGCTGGGCCTGGCAAGAAGTAAGAGGTGGGGGAAGGTGGATATAACAACTGGCTGCATTTCTCATTGTCATGTTATTGGTGAATTGGTGCTGGAATTTGTTGTTTAAGTTAAATTGATTTTGTTTTCCAGAGGTTGAGTTTTTCCCATGATCCCAATGGCATATTCTGTCTAGACCTGTTCTGTCTAGACCCGGAGGCCTTCTGCTCTTTTGTCTCCTGCCCTGGCAGGGAGGAGTGTGAGCAGCTGCATGGTGCTCGGTAGCCAGCTGGAATAAATGCCATTCGGTCAGTCTGCAAGGAGAAATAGCATACAGGTTTTGATCACGTCTTGAGCTTTCAAGCACAGCCCTTCATTAGGCCTGATACAAATTATTACCTCTCTACAAGAAGTCTGGAGATCTTACATTTCCAGACTGTCAAACACACCAATTTTCTACAGGACTTCAATCGCACTGTTTACAGCAGCGCCTTGTGAGTGAAGGAGAAGGTGAAGACTAGCGAACACGATACATGAATTCTGGGGTTATGAAAGCTGGGTTTTTACCCTGATGTGATTAATGTTAAACAGCACATGAGTCAGGAAATTGCCTCTGTTTGTACTTTGTGTTTTGGTTTCACCTTACAGGTGCTGTAGTTATTTAAATCACAATTGCATGTGGGTCTGTGTAATGTCACTCTCAGCAGGTCCTGAAAGATACCCACTGAAAGATATTTTAATATTTCAAATCTAAGCACTGTCACGTGATGTGTCAGTCTATGACCCAAATGTTCTGAAATGAAGGCAGGATTTAGGGACTACCTAGAAATGAAGCCGAAATCATATATTCAGTATTTATATATGTTGCACAATAAGTAACTATATTTGGACTCCTTAGTTCACGTAGGATTTTTTAGTTCGCATAGGATTTTTTATGTGTCTCTGTGGTAGTTTAGGGATTTGTTCGGATGTATTTAATCAGTGTTTCTAAACAACCAATGGACAGTGGTAAACCAACAGAAGTCTTGCAACTGTACTGTTTTTTTTCCAAAACCTGGTGTCCAGTGACGAGATTTATCCAGTGCTCAGATTTGTAAGACCTAGAGAGGCAGACTGCCTGCTGAGAACCAGACGAGGCAAGAGGATCGGTTATAGAATCACAGAATGGTTTGCATTGGAAGGCACCTACCTTTCACAGGTAGGTACATGTTCTTCTATATCAGGTTGCTCAAAGCAACATCGGGGCATTCACCACTTCTGTTAACAACCTGTTTCAGGATTTCACCAACCTTATAGTAAAGAATTCCTTCCTTAAATCTTAACTAAAAATAAAATCTTTTCCATTTAAACACTGTTACCCTCCATCCTTGTAATACAGGCCCTGAAAAAAGTCTCTCTGTCTTCCTTATAAGTATTACATTGTCACAGTAACTGTCCCTGGACCCTTCTGCAGGTTGAACAACATGAACTTTTTCAACCTTTCTTCATAGGAGAGGTTTCCTGCATTCTGATAATTCTCATGGCCCACCTCTGATTTAAATATCAAAATAATTTCCATGCTTAATTTGCATGCTGTTATCTCAAACCTATAAGAGCATCGCCCACGTAATCAGTTGCATATTATTTAGTAATTTGAATGAAAATTAATTTCCATGAAAATTTAATATTACCCATTTGTTTTTCTCCAAGTGAACACTTGATGATATTTCAGTAGAGATTGACTCAGATTGGCTCTTATTCTGTAAGAAAATTACTGCAGTTAGGAAGCCTTCAGACAGGAACTCTTCAGTTGGAGAAGTAGCCTCCTGTGTAACCTCTTGAAGTCTTTTATCACAGTAGTACCACATGGGAAAAAGCAATCTAGAAATATTTTTTTATCTAAAAACTTCTATTTTCTCATTTTCTTTTGAAAGTTATATTTCCTTTACAGAGGATTAGGTGAAACTTCAGAAAAATTCTGGAGGTTATGATAACTCATAGATAGCTTCTAAGAGAAATGCAAAAGCTGTTAGGCTCCTGTGTAGAAGAGACAGCTGGAAAAGCAAAAGGACTTTTTTTTCTGAAAAATTGTTTAGGGTTCAGATATATAGTGCATGTTATCAGTCATCTGACTGCACAGCTGAGAAACAGTGTCAGATGACAGGAGTGTTTGTGTGCAGAGTAACAGGATCACTGAAGAAGTGCATAAAGAAGCATGAGAAACACAGTGAGGATTATTTCTGTGCATCTAACTGCAAACTGAAGAAAGCACATTTAGATACCATATTTGCTGTTAAAAGTACCTGTGATGTTAAAAGGCATAATACTGCAGGAATCAAGATTCTGTGTAATGATAGGACAAGGTGGGGATGGTTTGAAGCTAGAAAAGGGTAGATTTAGGCTGGACATAAGAAAAAAGTACTTTAATCTGAGGGTGCTGGATCACTGGAACAATTTGCCTAGAGAGGTGGTGGAGGGCCCATCCCTGGAGACATTCAGGGTCAGGCTTGATGGGGCTCTGGGAAATCTGTTCTAGTTAGAGATGCCCTTGCTTGTTGTAGTAGGGTTGGACTAGATGAAATTTAGAGGTCCCCTCCAACCCAACCCATTCTGTGATCCTATAATGTTTATATTCAGGATGCAATAGAGGAATGCAAGAGAAGCACCTGACTCAATTGTCAATTTCTTCCATAGTGGGGAAAGAAAAAAGAAAATAAAAAGGCTAAACATTAACCATCATTATTTGGTGTACCATGTATGTACCTACCTGCTATCCATGTCCAGAAATAATTGAGAGAAACGGTAAAGTTTCTTAAGAATAGACTAGATACTTGATTAAGAAGAAAAGGGAAGGCAGGTGTTTTGCATCTCTAAGATCAAAAGAAAACTGTATATACTTCTACTCCCTTATCAGTCATTAGCAAGCATGAAATAGGAGGCAATCATCAGGCAGACTGAAACTGCTTTGAGCCCCAATACCAGTTTCATATTTGTTATTAAAGTGAAACAGTTTTGTGTAGCCTATCTGATTGTGAACCCACTCATATGGGAAAAAATATAATTACTTTGTCTGAAAACAGATTTTTACTCCAAAAGATTTTTTTGAAGTTGTGATAAAGCTTCTGTAGCTGTGCTGTTTGGGCTCAAATGGAAGCCCAGGGGCTAATATCAGCCTCAGATCATCTGTTTATGCATTTTTAATACTTAAAACCAGAAAAATGGAACAAACATATGTATGCATTGGCCAACACAGTACAGCAAATACCTTTGAATTTTGATGGCTTAAAGATCACTGTACTTTGGTAGGAAGGTGGAAAGAGCCCCAAAAAGCTCTATTTCTCTCATAGTCCCATCTAATCCAAATGGATTTCAGTTGGCAAAGTCAATTAGTCAGAAATATTTTGTTCTTCTTTAGCATCAGCATTCAGTCCTTGCTATCCACAAAGAATAATTTTCTGTTAAAACACTGTAACTGATCAGTGATGGCTTACAGATTTTCTGAGGAACACCAATAGGTTTACAACCTCAGCAAACGATAGCCCCTGTTCTAGCAGTGATGAAAGCTTTTGTGCTGGGAATCGGAGAAAGATTATGTTGTATGAATCTTCCTTTAACAGCTCTTTGTATGAGTTAGCAAATGCTCTTTATAGCATTAATTACTTTGGGAGAGTTCTCAGCCTGTGCATGTCCAAACAACCCCTTACAGTCTCAGTATATTTTCCCCGCCTACAGCTTCTTGAATAGCTCTTGTGAGACAAAAGCCAGCCTTAAAATCTGTTCACTTATTTTCACTCTTACAGGATTCCTCCCTGCATGGACTATTTATGGTAAACCCATAATAATAATCTCCTCCATAGTGCCAATACAACGAGACTGAACCTTTCAAATCAATGCTGTAAAATCCCATACTATTTTGCAAACCTGATAAAGTTAAATAATATATGTTCTTTGAAAATAGACTGCATTATAAAACACACGCTAGCATCCATAGTAAAGCAAAAATTTCTCTTTCAAGATAAGAGACCCAGCTCCCTCAGCGTCTCCTCGTAAGGGAGGTGCTCCACCTCCTTCATCATCCTTGTTGCTCTATGCTGAACACTCTCCGGCAGCTCTGTATCCTTCTTGAACTGAGGACCCAGAACTGGACACAATACACCAGGTGTGGTCTCACCAATGCAGAGTAGAGGGGGAGAAGAACCTCTCTTGATCTGCTAACCACCCCCCTTCTGATCCACCCCAGGATGCTGTATTAAGATTGAATACAAATGTTACAGTCCCAAGGTTTGGTGTTTCTTGTTTTCTTAAAGATTGAAAAATAAGCACTTTTTAGAAGTAAAAAGAAAATTACATTGAAAATAATGTTACATTAAGTAAAAAGATTCTGTTTCAGACTTAGTCCAGCAGCACTTCCTTCAAAGCAAAGTGCTCCTAAAGGCACTGCACTGCTGGAAATCTGAGACTTTTAACGAATTAGTGAACAGTGATTCTGAGTTAAGAAATTTGGCTTTTAATAAATTACTTTCAACAAAGTATTGCCTGTCTTTTTCATGTTTCTTTGCTGCTTATTATATTATCTTAAATGGGAGAGAGAAGCAGGCCCATTGTATGTGGTTTAGGTATAAAACTTTCAAAATAACTGAAGTATTTTTTTTCTTGTTTTACAAATTACATTAGTTTTCTTATTTGCAGTACATTTCCCAGGCTGAGAAAAGGCGAGAACCATGTGAAATCATGTGATGATGTTGCTACACAGGACTTTTTGTATTTTTGTATGTATTTTCTAAGTTCAGAACTCCCTCTGGCATTCAGTTGTTCTGTTGAGCTTGTTCTACTACATAAACAGAGCAATATTTAAGAAAATATCTTTGCTTATCAAATTGCCATGGATGATTACCATTACACTCAAGTCACCATAGAAATCACATGAATTTGTGAACAGTAATAGCAGTAATGTCAGTCTTACGTTGAGCATGTTACTTTACAAAATGGAAAGGAATGTGAAGATGAGGGTAATTGTGATCTCCCTATGAACACGATGCAACAATAGAAAATGGGAAAAGAACTCACTAATGCACTCAGACCGCACGCAGCAGTGAGACCGCTGGTCCCAAAATGCTATTTTATCGAGGTTTCTGGGTGATCTGGGGGTTCCCTGAATGGGAAAGCTTGGGGGAGCCCAGAGGTAGCTGCTGAGGTTTGGGTACTCTCGCTGCATTAGCTGGGCAAACACTGTGAGGGGTGTAGACCCAGACTTCTTGAAGGCAAAACCGAAAGTCATGCTCAGACCACAGGCAACAGCAACAGCGCTAGCCACTTCAGCTGCTTTAGCCATTTCAGCTGCCAGAGGGGAAAAAAAAAAAAAAGGCAACAACACAGCAGCAGAGGAAGACCAGGCTACAGTCACCACTGCATCTTCTGGATGTGGGAACTCAAACAGAAGTAGGGTAGGGTAGTGAGGTGGACTGTGAACTGGCTGCAGGATAGAAGCCAGAGAGTAGTGCTCAGTGGGACAGAGTCTGGTTGGAGGTCTATATCTAGTGGAGTCCCACAGGGCTCAGTGCTGGGACCAGTCCTGTTCAATCTATTAGTTGATGACCTGGATGAGGGATTAGGATGCCCTGTCAGCAAGCTTACTGATGACACAAAGCTGGGTGGTGGTGCCGACACCCCATCAGACTGTGCTGCCATTTGGTGAGACCTGGACAGGCTGGAGAGCTGAGCAGGGAGAAATTTCATGAACTATAACAAGGATAAGTGTAGAGTCTTGCATCTGGGCAGAAACAACTCCAGGAACCAGTATAGGTTGGGGGCTGACCTGATGGCGAGCAGTGTAGGAGAAAGGCACCTGGGGGTCCTGGTGTACAGCTAGATGACCATGAGCCAGCAGTGTGCTCTTGTGGCAAAGAGGGCCAATGGCATCCTGGGGTGGATCAGAAAAGGGGTGGTTAGTAGATCAAGAGAGGTTCTTCTCCTCCTCTACTCTGCATTGGTGAGAACACATTGTGTCCAATTCTGGGTCCTCAGTTCAAGAAGGATACAGAGCTGCTGGAGGGTGTTCAGCATAGAGCAACAAGGATGATGAAGGTAGTAGAGGCCTCCCTGATGAGGAAAGGCTGAGGGAGCTGTGTCTGTTTAGCTTGAAGAAGAGAAGACTAAGCGGTGACTTCATTAATGTTTACAGATATGTGAAGGGTGGGTGTCAGGAGGATGGAGCCAGGCTCTTCTCAATGTCATATGATCATAGGACAAGGGTCAATGGGTGTAAGCTGGAACATAGGAGGTTCCACATAAATATGAGAAGGAACTTCTTCACAGTGAGGGTGATGGAGCACTGGAACAGGCTGCCCAGGGTGGTTGTGGAGTCTCCTTCACTGGAGATGTTTAAAACCCACCTGGATATGGTCCTGTGCGTCTTGGTCTAGGTGATCCTGCTGTGTCAGGGGGATTGGACTAGATGATCTTTCGAAGTCCCTTCCAATCTGAAATGATTCTATGATTCTATGTCTGTGTCTAGATCTTCTCCAGGTTTTTCATATGAGGAAAGATTTCTGGTGATAAAATTATGTTGTCAGTACCTGGCCTTTTATAGTCATCTATATGTTCTTCCCAGATTTAGCAGATAATGTTCTTCAGGTTTAGTACAAGATTGTATGGGATTTAAAATTATAGCCATTAGTATTTATAGGACACACTATCCATTTTAAATATCCAAGAGCTTTAGGATGAGACATGTATCTGAGATATGTGACTCTGGAACTGTGCATACATATGAAGGATAGGGAAACTCCCACAAAACTCTATTTGTCATACCAAGTTCTGAACTGTAACAGACAGGCAATATAATCTGAAGTCATAAGAGTGATTATTTCGTAGCTACAAAAATGAAGCAAGATGAACTTGTGTGGAGAAACAGTACATTGTCCCACATCAGGTAGTGGACTTGAGAAAAATACACGTTTTTGTATAACAAGCCCTCCCTGCTTTTAAATGTGATGCATATTAATGTTATCGTATCTGAATCCAGACAGATTAATTCCCAAAGCAAAATGTTACACATAAGTGCAGGCTTTAAATGTTTTCATTACTGTGTACATGTAAGAGTTTAGGTTTTTGGCTAATTCATGGGTCTTTCACATAGATGATGTGGGGTTTGGATCTTCCTGATATTTTATCATACTTACCATTTCAAGACAAGAGAAGAATGTACAAGGAACTTTTCTTCTGTTAACATTGTTTAGCAAATTGAATTCAGAACACAATTTTCCCCTCTTAGTAGAACTGCCTTTGCTCCAAGGTTAGAATTCCTGGCTGTTTTGAATTTGGAAGGCTCCCCATGATAATCATATTTTATATATCACTGTGGTCTGTGTGCTCAGCATTGCCTTATGTAGATACATCAGGCAGCAATGACTAGCTGAAACCAGTTTAACTTTCAGTAGGAGAAGAGTAACAGAAGCCCAGTGTCCACCTCAAGTACAGCAGTGGGAACAGAAGCATGTATGAGGGATGGTCTCTGCTTCATAGAATCACGGAATCATAGAATGGTTTAGGTTGGAAAGGACCTCAGACATCATCTAGTTCCAACCCCGCTGCCATGGGCAGGGACACCTCTCACCAGACCAGGTTGCCCAGAGTCCCATCCAACCTGGCCTTGAGTATTTCCAGGAAAGAGACATCCACACTGCTCTGGGCAACCTGTTTCAGTGCATCTTCAAGCAAACTTCTCCATGGAATTATGACAAAGAACTCAAACCTCATTCTGACAATGTGAAGCAAACATGTGCTATCTTCACAGAACTTGAAAGTCACAATGAGAGTGTAATAAAGAAATTAGGGGCTGCAAACATATCAAGGCAGCACTTGTCTTTTCTGGCATAGGTGTAGGGGAGAGAATCTTGGCTCACTTGTATAGTACTTGATCACCTGAAATTACTAGCACAAAGAAGCTAGTTCTTCCTGAGAGCATTCTTTGTGTATTTAATTCTATCTTTATTAGTGAAATCAGCAGCCCAGCTTAAGCAGCTTTTGAGAGGTGGGCACACAGGAGGAAGGAATAGACTTGTAATCAGGTTCCTACCAAGCTCAAGAGAGCTGTATTTTCGCCAGTCTTCTGATGGGACTCTGTGTGGTCACTGCTGACTGTTTTTACTACATGAGATAGGTACTGGATAGGACAGAAGATGATTTAGTTTTTGCTATTGTATAGCTATTTTTTGAAAATTTATCTGGCTTGGTACAAGTGACCTGGCTGAAAATGTCTAAGTCTAGTATCGGGAACAAAATCAGGATATGGTGGCAGTCTAATGGGTTACTACATGACATACTGTCTGGATTCTTAAAGTAAATGTGAGGGACAAGAAAGAAAAGAAATTTCTTTGCTCTTGACTGTTCACATGGGATTCAAAACGTAAATAGATATATCTGCATTCTTCTGCAGATACTGGCTCTCTGTACAATTTTCTCAACACCTTTCAATTCTCCCAGTTTTCTCAGGATGAAAGAGAAGTATGAGGCTGAGTTTCAAGCTGCCCTTCCCAATGTTTAGGAAAAAAAAAATCTCTTTTGGAGCTTTGTGATGAAGATATCCCATGTAAAAGTTAATGAGTTGTGAGTGGTTCAGAGCTGGGTTAGAATTTCAGATAAGGATTCTGCTGTATGCAGGTAATTCTGAGGATGATTAGATGCATGCTTCTCACACTGTTACACCAAAGCCTGCTTTGCTAAGGCTGCCTAACCCTCAGTCACACAGGAAATGCAAAGAGGCTGAGCCTGTAATTCTATGTGAAATGATTCTTGCTGCATGTCTAGTCAGCCACACGTCTGGGTCTGGTGAAAGACCCATGTGCTGGGACGGGCGTTTCACTGGTATTTGCATTAATATCACCCTTGCCCCCTAAAAACAAATGTTGTCCCATTGGGCAGTGTAACACTACTGACAAGGAGGAAAGTGGCAGAAGTCCTATGACCAAGGGGATTTAATTTCCTACCTGTTTGTATGAACGATTTGCTAATTTTCACAGCCTTAGTGACTGTGACTTTGGACCTTGAGGAGTTCTGAAGTTGTCCTTCAATTGAACTTATTCTATTTTCCAATTTCATTAAGAGATATTAAGGTGGAATTATTTCTAAATCCCTTGCCTAAGGAATTTGGGGGAGAGAGAAGAGCATAAGGATCTAGCATCCCGGTTGATGGGTCCTGTGTTATTCCTGACAAGTTGAGGTAAGATCACATTATCTGTTTGTATCAATCTATTCATAGATAAAATACCTAGCTATAAATATAGGCATCTATATCTGCATCATTTAACCATATTGTTATAATATAATACACAATTTATAGATGCAAATATATCATCTAGTCATAGAGAATTTTTGGCCCATCTAAGCCAAATTAGAAATAACAGAAGACTTCTCAAAGGCAGCTTCCAAGAAATTCCTTAAAATTAAGGGGCTGAGCTAAAGACACTGAGTCTGACTGACGGAATAAGAAGGTGCTTAAGAAGGTGTTATATATGTGCTGGCTAGAGAGCACATATATAACACCTGTATTACACACTGCTTGATCTTGCCTGGTGGGGCTGAAATGGGTGAGGAGCTTAGGGATTATGGGTGAGAGATAAAGACTAGCTTTGTTAGTTCTACTATTCAGAAAGTAACTTATAATAAATGAATTATTGTTTTTTCTATAGTGTATCCATCTCTTGTCTTAGAGTGGCAGGAGCTGAAGCATTCTCACTGTCCAAAGCTCTGTACAAGCAACAAAGTGAGACCTGCCAAGACTAACCATATTTCATAGAAACATAGAAAAGACTTTCAACATCCTTGATCTAAGCCGTATCAAGTCCACTGCTAAACCATGTCCTTAAGCAGCTTCTGCAACCCACCCAACTTCACTTAGGTATAAAATGTGGCAATTAGTATAACACTCTGAACAGATGAGACCAAGGAATTTTCCTCTAACCCCATTATTGCTGTGGCTCCCTGTTGTGCCCAGTTACCTCAGGTTGTAGCTCTCTATTTCAAGTGTTTTTGTGGACTTCTCTAGAATCTACCTCCATTGACTATGTGGGAAACTTTGGCTCCTAAGCATCAAAGACCTGAATCTCAAGTTTAAATTAGAGACATTTGTAAATAGTTCAAATGTTGCACTGGATGCTAAGCTGTAAAGTCGTTATATAAGTTCCCAAAGCAAGTTGTCCTGATCTTTTTAAGACCAGCATAAGAAAACACAGAGTAGTGGGAGCCATGGGGTCACAAGTGTAGATTTGATGGCCAGAAAGTAGCTTTAGCTGTTGACAGTGTTCCTGTGTCTGTGAAAATGATTGAATATATGGTTAGCAGTAAAAACTTACTATACTTAAGTCTCACTACTGTAACAGAGTCATGCTAGCTAACTGTTACAGGGACTTTTACCTTCAGCCCTGAATAATTTCTTTCTTATTCAAAGATAATATAAGATAACTGGAAACACTAAAGAAAGACTGTTTTGGCACATCCTTTTGCATGGATAAGCCATGTTTCACCTCCCAGAATTGGCAGTACACTGTCTTTTATGAGAGCTACATCCACTATAAAAATGAAAAATAAAATACAAAATATTGGAGGAAAAAAAAGTTTTTTCAAAATACAGTATGTACAGGAAAACCCAGGCACATATTATAGGATAGAAATGAACTTTAAAGTGCAATAGGAATACATGGATATTAGCCTACTTACACGATGGAAAAAATGAAAGTAGCTGAACATGCCGTAAGCAGGAGATGGGAAAACCAGACGGCTCTTAAAACTGAGTGGAAATCCACAGTGTGAACTATGGAAACAAGAGTCATTGCAAAGCTTCATTAGCTCTATTATAATTGATCCAGGCTAAAGCATTCTGATGATCCTGCATTGAGTCCTCTGTTCTGTAAGTAGAATCCTTCCTTACTATTACTGTAAAGGTCTACTTTGTAGTTACAAACCCACTGGAAACAGAAAGGTGAACTCAGCCAAAGAATTATACTGAATAGGTCAAAATGGTAATAGACTATCAAACAAGAAAAGCTCCCCCAGTCCAGCTGCAGACAGCACATTTTGCAAGCAACTAGAAAGTAAACTCACTAAGTGATGCACAAAAATACAAGCTATGATAACAGTGTTGGAAGTTTACCAACCTTATCGTCCACACGTGCTCCTGAACGTGTAATGGTCAAACATGTCTGACAGGGTAGAAAGATTATGTCAGAAAAACAGCTGTAACTGGTTGCAACAGCTGTAACTGGTTGCACTGGAACAAATGATAGACGGATGACAATGGGGTGATGACATCATCAGGAGACCTGAAAGATGTTTGATGCATAAATCCTGAAACTCACAGTTAACAGGACATTTTTTCCAGATAGCTTATGAAAGTATGTAATTGTATTTACAGCTTAATTTTACCAGATACTTTAATCTCACTTTTTCAGAATGGGTTTTTTATTATAAAATATTTAGTCTCTGCTTTATAAGTGTAGCTAGGAGTTCTTGGACTATTTCAAGCTAAAAGAGGGCAGATTTAGATTAGATCTTAAAAAGAAACTCCTGACTGTGAGAGTGCTGAGGCACTGGAACAGATTGCCCAGGTAGGTTATGGATGCCTTCTTTCTGGAAGTATTCAAGGACCGGTAGGATGGCAGTACTGGATGGTTTAGTAGGATAGCATTAAGTGCTCCTCTTAATACTCTAAGGGGACACAGAATTGGAATATCAACTGATGCCAGAGCTCTGAATGTACTGTGTTCATGAGGACTTTCTTCATGCTGCAGACTTCCTCTTCAGCCGTTTGATTAGTCCTTGGTTGTGCTTCAGTGATTCCCGATAGAAGGAGTTACTAAAATTATACCTCCAGCAAGCTTTGTTCCTGACTGCCACTGTCTATGTCATGACAAATGCATTATGATTTATATACCTGCAGAAAAACAAATAATCATCAGACTATTATCTGGAAATCTCATGTCTCTTGACAGTGGATTGTAGACTCTCATCCTTGGTTCCTGGCTTTACTCTTATGCTGCTGACTTCTGCAGTATCAAGTTCCTGTTGGCAGTGTATCTTTAGGTCAGTCCCTCAAATCTCTGTGAGTAGATCATCAATAACTTCTTTAGGTATAGGGAAAGTAACTTCTTCCACCTGCCTTTTATTTTTCTCTTGAAATAAAAATTATAAAATCATGCAACATGTTCTCCATCACTGGAGCTGAAAAAGATGCTTACTCAGGTGTAAATATTTTGGGATCTCACAGACATTATCAAAAATAGTTTACTGAGTTTTATGATCTTCAAAAGAACATATGTGTAAGCTGGTAAGCATTTACCACTGTTATTTGCATGTCTTATCACAAATGAACTGTAAGGAAATAATTACACAGATGATAATCTAGATTTGCATCTGATGTGAAATGTGACAGTGCTCTGCCCCAATTGTGATAGCACTGTGCTTTATACCAAGTGACAGTTCCAGTCAGTGCACATCACCCATGAGTCCATGCGCTTATTTAAAGTTTACTCTGTCATGTGTGATGTGTGATATGTGAAGATTTCTCAGGGTAGAGAAAGGCCACATGGCATATGTGATAACTGTGTTGATATACCAGAGTAAAAAGCACTGTGAGCATTACCTTCATTTTTCGCTGTGATTCCATCTTCAGAAATATTTGCAGTGGTCTGAAAGCAATCCAAAACTGTTGACAATGGACCATCCGCTCAGTTTTGAGATAGAAAACTGAAAAAGACGGAAGGGAAAGGATTATCCTGCACAGATGTGGGAAGAGATTTTGCATTAAAGATAATTTATACGGTAGTTGTTCCTGGATGGGGTGAAAAAGAACTATTGAGATGGTAATGCATTTATTTATTACAGAATCACAGAACATTAGGAAGTGGAAGGGACCTTGAAAGATCATCCAGTCCCATCCCCTGCCACAGCAGGATCCTCAAAGAACAGAAAAATTACAGTGATCAACATTTTGGTAGGCATGTGTGCATATCTAAATCTCCCTAATCTGAGCTGCTGCTTTTCTTTTTGTGTCATGAGCTTTTCTTTTTGTGTCATGTTTCATAATACATAGATAGACAGATAAACACGTGGATAGATAGTTCTTGTCTGTCCAGACAAAGAAATTTCAATCCTTTAAGAAAAAAAAAGTGGATTTTCAAAACTCTCATAGATAGACCAACATTTTAATTGAGAAGATGAAAACCTTGGGTACATGTGAGGTGTGTAGCTATCATTCATTCTATAAACACATATATAAATAAGAGGAGGCTTCTAAAAGTCTCCTGTGAAAACGTGGTTTATAACCTTTTAACTATGTCTGATCTCAAATACTAGTTAAAAAAGCATAAAATAACTTGATGCAGTTTAAAGTTTTCTAATTGCACAGAACTCTGGCCTGAGGACTAATTGTTTCAGCAGCCTTGGGTTTAACACTTGTAGTTAAGATCACCAGGCTAGAATTCTATACAGTTAGAAAACCTTAAATTGTGACTAGTTATTTGATTATTTTGGTCTATTTTACCTATTAGTTATTATTGCATTAGTATAGGTTAATATATTATTAATAATTAATAAAATACAAATGAACGGAGATAACTAATGTGAACCAGGGGAAAAACTGGGAACGTGCTAACTGCCATTTCATGTAGTATATTTGTTATCCAATAGTTTTCAGTAATAAACCAAAGAAGTTTCATTCCATATGCAAATACTTAGGATGAACTTCTCTGTTCCGGAGATGATTGTATGAAATTACTTTTTTGGAAGCATGCAAAATTTAAAACTTTTTTGGTAATACTTATCAAGAAGAGATTTTCAACACCAGAGAGAACCTTGTTGTCTTTACATAGAACACGTCTTTAAATAAAACACTTAAAGACACCAATCAGTTTACAAAATTACTTTATTCAGAATGGCACAAAAGGCATACTATTTAGGATCAGCCTCATGAGATTTATGGTGCAAAAACGCGTCCCTTCTGAGGAGGATCTTAGGCAGGGTGGTGGGACACCTTCATGTCAGGTAATAGCAGAAGCTTTTATAGTGTGTCTTGAATCCTGCAGAGTAAGTAGTCAAGCTTAAAGTAAATTGAATTTGTTGGTAAACATTTGACTGTGTCATTTTGAGAGGGAAAATAAAAGACTGGCTATTTTTCCATTGATTGTGATAGTCTTCAACAGTTTGCTGTTGTTCTGTGAGTGCTGGCAATCACTGTGTGCAGACAGTTTGAGTTAAGGAACAATAGGACAAGAGCTCTGTGAATGGTTATGGGGTTTCCTCAGCATTACAGCTGGTCTGTGAAATGTTTGCAAAAAGACATAGGGAACTGCGGACAGAAAAGAGCAGTGATTATTCGTATCAAGCTCTAGATGACATCTTCCCCAAGATGAAGGAGTTCTCATGCAACCTGGACACTTTCTCCTCCTTACAACCTTGGATCTCACCTTTATGCCCTGCTGGCTACCAGCATGTCCTTCATATCCTGCAAGGCAAAGCAGAAAGCAGCTTCACCCAGAGTTCTTTTATAAATGGCATAGGCCTGTGCTGGTATTTTTTAGTGCATTTATCTTTCTCATATACATCACATATGGAGTGTTTTCCTTTCATCATCCCTGCCCAGTTTTAAGCCGTGAGCTCTTTGCTAGTTGTCGGACATAATGTGAGATGGTAGTCTGCCGTGGAGATGTGCAGAGCTGTTTTGTCTGACTTCCTCTGAAATCAGTTACTGTTGCATCAAAACAGTAAGTAAAGAGCTTAGAAACATAGAATCATAGAATTATTAGGGACTGGAAGGGACCTCGAAAGATTGTCTAGTCCAATCCCCCTGCCACAGCAGGATCACTTCATTGTAGAATTTATAGAATCAGTATCACGCAGGGTTGGAAGGGACCACCTGATCAACCAGTTCCAACCCCCCCACCATGGGCAGGGACACCCCACCCTAGACCAAGCTGCCAGAGCCCCATCCAGCCTGGCCTTAAACACCTCCAAGGATGAGGCCCCAACCACCTCCCTGGGTAGCCCATTCCAGGCTCTCACCGCTCTCACGATGAAGAATTTCCTCCTTACATAAACTCTGAATCTACCCATCTCCAGCTTTGCTCCATTGCCCCATGTCCTGTCACTACCTGGCATCCTAAATAGTCCCTCCCCAGCCCTTTTGTAGGCCCCCTTCAGATACTGGAAGGCCACAATAAGGTCACATCGGAGCCTCCTATTCTCCAGACTCAACAGCCCCAACTCTCTCAGTCTATCCTCATAGGAGAGGGGCTCCAGCCCTCTGATGATCCTCATGCCCTCCTCTGCACTCGTTCCAGCATCTCCACATCCTTCTTGTAATAAGGACTCCAGAACTGGACACAGTACTCCAGGTGGGGTCTCACCAGAGCAGAGCAGAGGGGGAGAATCACCTCCCTCGATCTGCTGGCCACACTTCTCCTGATGCAGCCCAGGATCCGGTTTGCCCTCTGGGCTGCAAGTGCACACTGCTGGCTCATTTTGAGCTTTTTGTCCACAAGTCACCCCCAAGTCCCTCTCCTCAGGGCTACTCTGCAGCCAGTCACTGCCCAGCCTGTATTTGTGCTTAGGATTGCCTCGACCCAGATGCAGGACCTTACACCTGGTCTTGTGGAACCCTATCAGGTTGGCTTGTGTCCACTTCTCCAGCCTGTCCAGGTCTCTCTGGATGCCATCCCTGCCCTCCAGCATGTCTGCTGCACCACACGACTGGTGTCGCCAGCAAACTTGCTGAGGGTGCGCTCGATGCCTCTGTCCATGTCACCAACAAAGATGTTGAACAAGACTGGTCCCAGGACTGATCCCTGAGGGTCTCCGCTTGTCTCTGGCCTCCACTTGGACATGGATCCATTGACAACCNTGGCTGGAGTCCTTTGCAGTGAAGACCAAAGTAAAGAAGTCATTGAGGACCTCAGCCTTTTCCATGTCACTTGTAACCACCTCACCTGTTTCGTTTCTGAGGGGGCCCACACCTTCCCGAGACTTCTTTGTACCATTGATATACCTGTAGAAATTGTTGATGTTCCCTTTGGCCTCCCTGGCTAGGTTCAATTCAAACTGTGCCTTGGCCTTTCTAACCAGATCTCTAGCTGACCGGGCAGCTTCCTTATACACCCCCCATTCTAGCTGTCCTCCCTTCCACTCCTTGTAGAGTTTCTTTTTGTGTGACAGTGTGTCCAGGAGCAACTTGTTCAGCCAGGCAGGCCTCCTAGCATTCTTCCCTGCTTTCCTCTTTGTTGCTACACATTGCTCCTGGACACAGAGGAGGTGATCCTTGAATACTAACCATCTGTCCTGGGCCCCTCTTTCCTCAAGGGCTTCATCCCATGATACTGTGGCCAGCAGATCCCTGATCAAAGTCTGCATGCCTAAAGTCCAAGGATGTAAGCTTAGAAATCTTTTTCCTGGTTGCCCTGAGGATCTTAAATTCAATGGCTTCATGGTCACTGCAGCCAAAGCTGTCCCTGAGCCTCACATTGGTCACCAGCCCTGCCCTGTTGGTGAGAACAAGGTCCAGCATAGCACCCATTCTTGTCGGTTCCTCCACCATTTGCAGAAGGAAGTTGTTGTCAATGCAATCCAAGAACGACCTGGATTGCTGGTGCCTCGCTGTGCTGGTGCCTTGCTTGACCTGGCTAGCAAAGAAAAAATATGGTCTCAAGGTAAAAACCAGAAGAGAGAAATGCTATGCTCTGGTTCATGTGACTTTGAGGTTGTTTATAACATCATTAAATGGGAAGATTCAGGAAGGAGATAAGTGTACACAATGCAGAATATGTGCAGGTTCTGACTGCATGATGGCAGAAAATTCTGAAAACTGTGTTTTCCATGCCAAACACACATTCTCCCCTTTCATCCCAACTATGACATATATAACTTTTTCTTCTTTGTGTTCTATAGGTGAGGATCAAATGCACAGGTGGCCAGTGGAAAACTCTCTCTCCACGTGTCTTCTACGCTAACATGAACTTTTAGCTCTTACCCAGAGCAGACTTTTTAAATAAATACCACTAGAGTGCAAATTTCACGGAGGTTGTGTAAAGCTGGAGTAGCTCTGCTTTAGACCCCATCATTATGAATAAGAAATTAGTTCTGAGTGACTGCATTTGCTGATTATAAAATCTCATGAACAAACGTTCACCTTCTCTTTCTAGACCACATGGGGTCTACAAAGCTTTCTTGTCTCTGAGCATATTCTGATGTCAGGACTGACACGTCACCTGCTGAGAATAATAGCCTCATTTAACCAGGAGTGGAGAAAATAAATAGGAAATGTGGATTAAAACCCAAGCACACGTGAGCTGGAATTGCTTAGGACTGATGCAAATAGCTAGTCAAATGAAGATTCCCTTGTGCTGAGCAATATTACACATTCCTTTTCTCCTGTATTTTGGCTGCCTGAACTGTCTGTGCACCCTGTCATCTCTACAGCCATCAGTTAGGTTTCCACAGAAATACCATAATTCTTTGTTTCTTACCAGTAACATCTTCTGCACTTTATTCTGCCTTTAAAGCTGGAGCTGGACTGTCTTAAAGATGGACTTAACCCACTTCAAAATTGTAAAATACTCTAAATATCAGGAAAGGTCTTGTATAGAGCAGCAGACACATTGCAGTCACAGGGAAGAGGGAACATCAGTCTTTGAAATGAGGCATTGTCTTTAGTTCAGCTTGTCCCATTCCTTTAGTCTCAACCCTGCTTTGAGTTGCAGTTCACAGGCTATAATTAAAGGGTGTGTGGAAAGCAAGTGTGCAGTATGCAAAGATAAATGATATAAAAACAGTGGCCCCAAGGTAATCACAGAGAGCCTAAAAGATGTTTCATACTGGAGAAGCTTTTCAAATATGTTCTTATGGATGGTTTACTTAATCTCTGAGAATTTGCTGTCAACCCATAAACCCAAATGCAATGCAAATTGTGGTTTTCTTGCACTTCCATTAGTGAATAGGATTCGTGTCAGTACATGCAAGAGGCAAATTTGACCTAAATTGCTGCTCTGCATACCTCCAACATCAGTTCCTTCACATGTTTGTGCAGATGAAGCAACTATTAATTCAGTGATATAAAGAGTACATATAGAAAAAAATAGAATTGCATTTAAACTCATCCCCTTAGGGATGTTCCCAAACTTACATTTGAAACAGATTCAAATGTAACTGCCAACACAGTGCCTATTCCTCTTCTGCAACAACAACAAAATGCCTGAGGAACTCACAGGAAATTTATTATCATTATCATTATTTCACTGAAGGTTACTCCGAGGACAAATGGCATCTGAATTAAAAACGACAAATAAATGAAGAGCTCGAGATTATACACTATGTAGAATCCTTAGTACAAATAACCACTAATACTCTGTAATTTACATATTTTTCAAGGTTTGCTGACTCTTTATTCCCTGAAGTAGAAAGACAGCGATTGTTTGAATTCAGACTAGTTTTGCATCTGATCAAGTATGCTGAAAGCAGATGCCAACAAGCTCAAGTTTGTTCTGCTCGATCTTATATTGTCTTCTATGCACGGGCTAGTGAGGCCATTAGCATTTTGTGATAAACAGCAGCATGCCTGCAAAGCTGTGGAAAACTAGCTGAGCACTAAAACTCTACTATATTCAATTGTGTGTTCATGTTCTAGGAGTTAACCTACAAAAATGAACTACTGATTTGGCTAAATTTCACCAAGTACATGGTAGTTTCCTTACGTGAGAGGAATTTATTCCTACTGCTTGTTTTAACAGGAATGAGGTTTATTCTGAACACAGGGCATATGGGAGGTAGCCAGTCTGCATGCAGTTAAAACAGAAAATAATGGATTGATCATGGATGCCCAGAAAAACTACACAAAATACTATAGAAATACTATAGAAACATAGTAAAATAGTTATATATATATATATAACTAGGTAACTATACAGTTGAACGATATGTGACTATCCTTGCAATTTTTTTAAAAAGTAACAAATCGCATTAATATCCTTTGGCAATGGATCATATGATTAAGTATTTCTAATCTTTTTGCTTTCCTCTTTCAGACTTTTCCAGTCCCTTCCAATCCATAGTGATTCTATGATTCTATAATTCTATGATTCTTTGCGCAGCTGGAAGGGCACAGACTCTGAAGTGTTTGGTAAGTAAAAAGCTCTCAGTCCAAAAGATTTAGCCAGCTTGGCCTTGTGTTGCATGGTGATAGCATTTCCTGAAATAAAAGTGCAATATTGAAGAAGGCACTAGTGAAAACCAAACCCAGTTCAGGCTTGTTTGGGACTGTGACTGCACATGGACATTGCTGAAACTCTGAAGCTAGGATTCTAGGCTGGAGCGAATCACAGAATGTTACAGGTTGGAAGGGACCTCAAAGGATCATCTAAGCCCAACCCCCCCATGCTGGAGCAGGGTAAGCCTACAGTGCTGTCTCAACATGTCCTACCTGGGACTCAAACCCATGATCCCAGGAACTGAGTCTCCCATGCTCTGCCAACTGAGCCAACCAGGTGCCCCACTTTGATGTTCTTGACTGTCCTTTAACTTGTCTGTAGGTTGTTGTCCTGCAGGCCCCCTCCACTTCTGTTCTCTT
This sequence comes from Rhinopomastus cyanomelas, assembly GCA_013400115.1. Taxonomy (NCBI): domain Eukaryota; kingdom Metazoa; phylum Chordata; class Aves; order Bucerotiformes; family Rhinopomastidae; genus Rhinopomastus; species Rhinopomastus cyanomelas. The sequence goes on from VXBP01008902.1 coordinate 25,230, forward strand.
CCTTGCACCTCTCTGATGGATTCCTCCCTCTGCCCACTTTTTTGGTGCCTCTCTGTTCTCTCTCTCCACTGTTACCCTGCTCCCTGTTCACAGCCTCCAGTTTCCTGCCTCCTCACCAGCCACATCTTCCCTCAGTCCCTCTGTTCTCCCTCCCTTGTACTTGGTTTCTTCCCTTGCACTGGGGTAATGAGCAGTGGGAGAGCAAAGATCTTATCAGCAGCTCTGCTGTTTCTGTTTGTTTGGTTTTGTAACATTTTCTCTTGAAAACCTGTTCAAAACCATTAACAGCCAGGAGACCCAGTGGTTCTCATTGAGGGCATAATTTGAATACCATTGGTTTATTCAGACGTAGCAGTGGCCTAATTTGTTTGGAGACCCTTTATTATTAGTGTTGCAAGAAAATAAAAGAGCTCTGAGCACACACTGAGTCTATTGGTGGCAGTCAAGAAATCTTATTGCTTGTAAACAGAACATATGTGCCACAGAATCTCTGAGAAAAAGAAAACTGTGATTCCTAAGGTGTTTTTTTTAATAAAGGTGTTTATTTCAAAGAGGAAATGCACTAGAAACTGTCTTTTGTCTCTTACAAGATACAAACATCTTAAATAGTGTTGACAGATCTGCATACAAAAACCCAGTTGCATATGGCATAAGCCCCCTTAGATTTCATGTAGTCCTAAACAAGTCTAATATCTTCAACACGATGTTGCTGTGGCACGTGAATCCCTTAAAACAGCAGGTGCAATAGCAATCCTGTTTTACTCATAAACTTGAAAAGAAGGCCAAGACCAGGTAAGCTCCTCTAGAAAACTATTAGCAGCCTACACACACACACACACACACACACACACACACACAGAGAGAGAGAAATTCCGTGTGGATGTAAGACTTTTATTGATTTCTAGCTAAGGATATCTGGTAAAGGTTCAGCAGTTTGAATTTAGAATTTCTCACTGAAACAAAACCAGTTTCCCTCAATCCAGAATAAATCTTCTGTTCACCTTGCAAAAAAAGGCTTTAGTACTTGCAAGAGAAACAAAAATAAGACTTAAAAATTTTGTAAGGAAATGTTCTTTACCTGTATCAATACTGTCAGAACATTCACACAGCCAGCCCTGCAAGGGAACAGCGAGGCTGCTAGAGAGAACCGCTGTCATTATTTTGCTAATTGTGTCACAAAATCTCTACTGAAACAACAAAGAAGAAGCAGCAAGAAAAGCAACGGCAAGAACTGAGTGTATCAAACATCTCAGGCAGATAGATTTTTTCTTCTTCTTGCATATATGAGGTTTAAATTTAGATTTTCTTTCTGTTTGATTCAAGGTAGATATCTAACTTAGACATTCCAGGTTTTTACTGAAATACAAAACTTCTTCCAAAGTCCTGGGTACTCTAATTTCTTGCAGCTATAATTATCTCACGTTTTGGTCCATATTCTTTAACTCAGTGCTGAATTGGAGGCTGGATTGTTCTGAAACACAAGGTGCATGTTTGGTTTCTGCACTACCGAATGTACGAAGGTACACTACAGAAGCACTGCAGAGGCAATTGGGAGCTCTGCTGGGTGTTCAGTTACTCTTCTCAGAGGTCAGATGATTTTGAGCCTTCTGGCACAGGATGGGAGTGTATAGGTGCTATGTCTTCCCTGATACCTCCAAGCACGGGCACAGTGTTTTAAAAGGGATGACACACTTCCTATCTCAGACCTTCTCCCACTGAAAACTACTTGGGCAGGTTGATCTGAATGCAGCCTCACAGTTTTCTGGTTCCCAAAGCCACCTCTGATTTTCCTAATTTTCCTGAGTTTCACTGAGTTTACAGGACTGTCCCACAGAGTAGAAAGCCTTGATCTTTCAAACTCTCATCTTCCAAAACGCCTCAGAAGTAGGCCAGGAAGGGACCTCTGTTCCAGGGGACTTAACTGCACTTGTCATAATACGTCAGGCAAAAAGAAAGATAGTTTAGATCAGAAGAACTTTTGTGTGATTAATCTCTGCATGTCTTTGCGTTGGGGATTTTATGTTGTGTGAATTAAATGTGTCTTCTTGTTTCTCCCCAAATTGAGTCAGTCTTTGGTTTTGCCTACTACTTTTACAAGTGGTTATCCATCCTCCTTGTGTGTTGGGGTTTTTTCGTTTTGACCTATTAGCATATTAACTACATTAGTTAGTCAGTTCTGACGTGATCAACTGATCTACCCATGAGATCCACCAGAGAGCATGGAGGCTAAGCTTAGCCATGTCTGATAACTGTGCTGAACTTCTGGCTAAGTCCTGAAGGACTGCTGTGAGGGCTATAAGGACAAGAAGTGTGACACCATGCAATGCTTTCATAGAGTAGTTTCAATATACAAAAATAAAATACATTCCTAAACTTGTAAATTAGATAAGATACAAAGAAGACTGATGTGGTTTTCTTCTAAAGATAATGAAACATGAGAGCTAGGTCTCAATAAACTTGAATCAATTCATATGTAACCCAGCTGTTTAAACAGCTACGTTTGTTGAACGTGGCACTAAAGAAGTTTCCATATTTTGATATGGAAAGACCGCTCTAAATGGGCTTATTTCACATGAAAAAGACTCTTGCTTAGACATTAGCATTTAATTTCTTGTTTTAGTGTAGACATAGAGCAAAACCTCGGAAAAAAAAAAGCTGTTGCTATGAATTCCATTATTACTAAATTATTAATACTATTACTATTATTTAATATGAAAATATTATGACTACAGTAATTACTAAATAATTTCACTATTTCAATTTGAGGACATAAATTGTAAATACGTAAAGAGTGTCCACGACTCTCACTGTCATGAAGTAAGTACAATGTCCTCCTGGAAGTGTTTACAATACTGGACCTCAAGAGCTGAATATCTGCAAATATTCACTAATGATATGAAAATACACGGAAAGAACCTATTAATGTGAGAGACATTTAGCTGAAATCATGTGCATTCATTACATTATTCAGGGAGCAACTTCTTTACTAAGACAAAACTTAATGCAAATCAAGTATAATGTACTGATATCCC